>JWJA01000009.1:0-23551 GCA_000812885.1 Lanzia echinophila
TCCCTGTTTGCTGGGTCAGGCTTGAGGGGGGGCAGAAGGCGTACGCTTTAATCCATTGCCGGCTCGCTTTATATTATTGTAGGTACGTTTTATACCATTGTAGCAAATAGAACAGTGTGTGAAACTTTAAACACTATAGAAAAAGCTAAAGATAATAATTTATTTTTAGTTGCCTTTAAAATAATAAGGCTGGTTTTCATTAAAATAATAAGGGTTTCCCTTATAATATAATATTAATAATAAAATTAATGATTCAAGCAGCTAAAATTGTTGGCACAGGCTTAGCTACTACAGGTTTAATTGGAATAGGGCTAGGAATTGGGGTTGTTTTCGGTGCCTTAATATTAAGTGTAGCTAGAAATCCTTCACTAAAAGGTCAATTATTTTCTTACGCTATATTAGGGTTTGCTTTCGCCGAAGCAACGGGTCTGTTTGCATTGATGATGGCCTTTTTTTTTATTATACGTTGCTTAAATATTTCGACAAATTTTTTGGTTTATAAACCTGTTAACAAGGGCATAGCTTGCGCACCCACTAATTTTGTTGTTAATAATTATAATATTATAGTTAACAAGGGCGGCATAGCAGCCACTAATAATACTGTTAGTACTGATGTTAAGTGAGTTGAAAATGTGTGTTACCGAATAGTTGATGGTTTTAATACTTTTATAAATCTTGGAAAAAGTTACTTATTTACTCCTGCGGTTAAATTAGGTCCTGTTTCTTTTAGAACTTTTAATAATATATCTATGTCAACTATTTTTACTTCTATGTCTTTCCGTCCCTGTATTGGGAGAATAAGAAGTATGAATTTAGGTAATAGATCCTTTTTTTCCTTTTCTTCATTAGCTTCTAATGAGCAAGAAAATAATCTAGCTGTTTTGAACGAGTTAACTAATGAGGTAGAAAACAACTCCAATGAAGAAAACTTCTTTTCATTTGGTCGCGATCTTCACAAGAATAAACCCAAAGCGGTACGGGCAAAAGGGAATTATATTTTTATGGCTGATGGCCGTAAAGTGTTTGATGCAGCCTCAGGTGCAGCTGTAAGTTGTATTGGCTATGGAAATTCTAGAGTTAATCGTGCAATTTTAAAACAGTATAAAACTGGATTATCGTATTTAGCTTCTTCCTTTTGAGAGAGTCTGGTTGTGGAGGAATTGTGTAAGGAGCTTATCCAGGGAACAGATTATAAAATGGGTAAAGTATACTTGACTGGCTCAGGTTCCGAAGCGATAGAAGCGGCCATGAAGTTGGCTCGGCTGTCTTTTTATTATAAGAATAAGAAAACTCGCCGTAATAACTTTATTAGTCGTGAGGGTTCGTATCACGGTAATACCATCGCAGCTCTGAGTCTCTCAGGGCATCTTGCCCGTAGAAAGCCTTACTTAAATATACTTATGGATAATGTTCACATGATTCCTTCATGTAATTCTTACCGACAACTAAAAAAGGGTGAATCCAATGCAGCTTTCGTTGTCCGAAAAGCTGCCGAACTAGAAGCTAAATTCCAGGAGTTAGGGCCGGACACAGTCATTGGTTTTGTGGTTGAGCCAGTGGTCGGTGCCGCGCTTGGATGTGTCCCATGTGTCCCTGGGTATTTAAAAGCAATGCGAGACATTTGCCACAAACACGGTGCCCTTTTTATAGTCGATGAAGTTATGTGCGGTATGGGTCGGAGTGGTACTTTACATGTATCGTTAGCAGAGGGTGTTGTACCGGACATCCAAACGGTTGGTAAAGGACTTGGCGGAGGATATGCGGCAATATCGGCTGTGTTTATTTCCCCAAAACTTATAAAGGTGTTTATGAAGAGTAATAGACAGTTCATCCATGGTCAGACCTTCCAAAGTATGCCTGCACAGGCGATTGCTGCTTTGGAAGTTCAACGTATTATCCGTGAGAATAAGTTAATAGATAATGTACTCAAACAGGGTAAATATTTAGAAAAATGCCTAAAAGCTAAATTAAGCGACCATCCTAATGTTGGCGATATTAGAGGAGGGGGTCTTTTTTGAGGCATAGAGTTTGTAAAAAACAAAGTGACTAAGGAGCCATTCGACCCTAAAATTGGCGTTGCAAATAAAATCTCCGACTTGGCCAAGTCACCTAAATTTAATATGACAGTTTACCCTGGCTCGGGTTCCGTTGACGGTATTCGCGGAGATCATATCATTATTTCACCTCCATACATCGTTAAAAAAAAAGAGGTGGATTATATAGTCAAGGTGGTATCGGCTGTAATTAATAGTGTTTTCAAGGAAATTGATACTAGAAACGGGGGAAGAGGATAAAAACTTATTTGCCTTGGACCTATATAGACTAAATAAAGTAAAAATAGCTATTAATAACTACTTAAATTATATTATTTCAAATTTAAAAACTAAAATAAAGGCTTCTAGGCTACACCATTCCCTTTTCTATAGAATTAGTGTGGGGGGGATAGAAGCAATCTTGCTTCAAGCTTCGCTGCCCTAAGGGAAAAGGGGAAGAGAAGGCTAGAAACCCTGAAACCAAGGCTTCGCGAGCAAAAAATTAGAATAAGTATGTTATATTATTATAACCGGAGGCTAAATTTTACGGCTGTTAGTCACGAAGGGGGGCGGGTTTTCTTCTATGCATGCTTCTATTCCCAGTGGGGAAAAGCGAGAAGAAGAGGGGCCCCCTTTAATACTTATTGCTTTAGGTATAAGTTTATACAATGATCTGGAGAGATATGTTTCATGGTGCATTATATCCTGCTGTTTGGTTTGTTTACACAGCCATAGCAAGCTCGTGATACATTAAGTATAGTTTTAAATAGTCTAATTTCCGTAATGTTACTCATACAATGGCGCTAGAGCTATGGTTAGAGATAGTGCACAAAATTAAAGATATATTATCGTCTACTCAGAGCTTTTTTGCTGCGGTGTCCCCTGTGACAAAAGGGAGGGGGCTGTGTTTATTAGAGTTTCTAAAGATAGAACTATACATTTTAATAAGAAGAATGAAGCCATTTTAGTGAAAAATAGCTATAATTTCCTGCTGTTTTTTTTGCTTGCAAAAAAAATAAAAGCGACCCCCTTAAGACGGAGTGTAACCATGCTTATTTTTTTTTGTTCACGATAAAAAAAGGAGGGGGATATTGACTTCGCTAGCCTTATTAGTTCTAATTCTTTTAAAGTACATGAAAAGGATTCTAGTTGACTACCTAATACTATGGTAGTGGGCATGGGTATGTCGAGGGTTGGGCTGTGTAAACATGCCCTAGCAAGCTGCTTACCCGCCCCACCATAGCCTAGCCCCTTATTGATTTAGAAACGTTTGAAGCTGGGGGGGGGGCGGGTACACACAAGCCTAAATTTAATAATAGAATATGATACTACTGGTCCTATAATAGAAAATTATTTATGTAAAAGCTATAAATTAAATGTAGAAGAGGTATTATCAAATTTTAATAAATTACATAACTATGATGGTTGTATATTAAGACAACCAGTTATAGTTGAAAATTTGAAGAGACTACTATACGAATACTTACTATTATAAAAAAGCAGCGTAAAAAGTATATATAATAGATTTAATTTTCCATGCATCCTGTGTACCCAAGGACAAAAGTAATAAATTTTGTAGATTTATTGGAATTTTTTGTATAGTAAGAAATTTATAGAGCTTGGCCGGTTTCAGAGACTGCTGTGACATGAAGATATAGGTTACCGTTAAGCAGTTGTGAGTATGCCTTCGCTAGAAATAGCTTAATCAGGTAGCGGGTTTGGCATAACCTATAGCTTGTTATTTATTCGAAGTGTAACTAGCGAAGCCATAAGTCGACTAGCGAAGCCATAAGTTTACTGGCGAAGCCATGTTACATAAGAGAAGTATGTAATAAATGCCAATATGAAACAGTAAGCTGAAATAGATTAGTTACCTAGAAAATAAAAAAACCATTATAATACATGCAATATATATTATAACAGTAAAAAATTAAATCAATAGTTTATTTAGTTACTAGCTTTTTTTCTTTATTTAAATTAGCGAAGCCTTGGTGTTATTTCCGTAGCGAAGCAGACATGTTTGGATTAGGTGTTACTCAAAGAATGGCTTTTTAAGATTTGTTTTATTGTTTTTTTATGGCTGGGTGGGGCGGGTATCCAACCCGGTTAGCAAGGGAACTATAAAACTATTAACGTAATAAATAAGTTTATATAAAAATAAAAATAAGTGAAACCGCCCCTTGTTGTTTTTGTTTCGCATAAGAACTAATAAGCTAAGAAGCAAGAAGCAGGAGATACTAAATAAAATATTCATAGGATTTTTAATTATTGTGGCTTTTCTTATATCCTAGTTGTAGGTGAAATATATTAGTAATATAAGAAGCATACATATATGCAAAAAGTTGGAGGTAACTAATGCACTGGTTATTTCAGCGTATAACCTATGTACCCTTGTTGTTTTTCTTAGCATAGGAGCTAAGAAGTTAAGAAGTTAAGAAGCAAGAAGTAGGGATTAGGTAGTAAGACATGTATGTTAGGGCATATATCTCTATTTTTTTTAGCCAACCACAGATATATACAGATATATTATTATTAATAGTGAGCTTTGACAACCATGGCTTCGCGAGACAATTATTAGCTTTATTGCTAATAGTATTGATTATTATTAATAATGTCATATAATATATTTTTAGTTTAGTCTTGATCTTTATTAGTAATAGTAGAGATATTACGGTTATAAGTAAAAAAAATTTTTCTTTTGCTCTTGTGTCCCCCATATCCCTCAGGGATTAAGGGACAAAAGAAGTGGGGTTAAAGGATTTTAAATTTAAAGTATAGTTTATAGGTAAAACTTTAAGTTTAAAGCTTTACATTCTCAGTTAGTCTAAGTATTTTTAATGGTAATTTTACCTATTTTATTATTATATATTGTTGTCATAGTAGCTATTAGATTTTTTATGCAATGGCTTAACTTTTTTTTTTTGTTAGCCAATGCATAAAAAATTTGTTTACTGTTATTTTTTTTTATGCCAGGTACAAATAAGATAAATAAAATTTTCTTTAAATTTTTGTTTGGGCTTCTTATAAATATTTTTATATTATAATCATTATTTTTAGCTCTAGAAATATTTATGAATTTTTTAAGGTATTATTAACTAAAAATTTTAAAATTGGCTCATCCTCGCTTCGCTGAAAATTGGTCGTGTAAATAAGACATGCGATGGTGGCCCACCCGGGACTGCTTCTTATCCCCAGAGAATCCCTCGCTTTGTAGGGGAAGGGTTATACTTTTTTGAAAAAAAAATAAAGCCATACGAAGGCTGCTAGTTTCACCAGCTGGATAGGATACAGTAAAATATGAAAAGCTAATTTGACAGAAGCTGAGAGAGCTGATAATCATTTAAAACAGGGAATACGCTAAGTAAGTTTAACAGAAGCTTAGAGAGCAGGCAGCGCTTAAACTCATCTGTTTGGGAAATAATTTTGTTAAAGGTAGTATACCCACAAAAGAAAATATAAACATACACGCTGATGTTATCTCAAATAATTTTAGGTAATAGGTTCCTTAGCTTAATTGGTAAAGCGTATTCTTGATAAGGATATGTTCAGAGTTCAAGTCTCTGAGGAATCATTTTAAGTATAATATGCTTAATATAAAGAATATTTTTAATGTTTAACTTATTAACTGGTTAGTTGTTAATATATTACAATAGGTTATTATAAAGAGAATTGGCCGAGCGGTTTATGGCGATAAGCTTGAAACTTATTTGATTTAATAGATCACATCCGTTCAAATCGGATATTCTCTGTACTTAAAAAATACGGGTTAGAGCCAGGTTGGTTAGGCGCCTCATTTGGGTTGAGGAATTGTTATGTTCGAATCATAATAACCCGAATATAATCTGCTTAAATAAGAGATAATAATTAGTAATGTGATAGATATCAAACAGTGTTTCTATGCTAAACTTTTTTAGCATAGGCAAGTATATAAAGAAACTATTAGGGAGATCTAGCTACGTATTAAAGAGAGTTTGCAATTAATTTGTGTATAATGTTTACCAAAAACTAGCACATGCACTCTTAGAGAAATTAAAATCAATAATAAACGAAGTGAATTGAAATATCTTAGTAACTTCAGGAAAAGAAATCAAACGAGATTCTATGATTAGTGTGAATGAAAGTAGAACAGCCTATATATTTCATAATATTGTAATATATTTCATAATATTGTAATAAATTACGTAATATTAACATTACCTAGACAAGCATGCTTGTCTATATTGAGGTATTTAAATAAGTAAAACGGGCTATAACCTGTTTGAATACAAGGGGAACCTTCCTCTAAGGCTAAATATAATACGTAAGCGATAGCGTAAAGTACTGTGAAGGAATGGTTGAAATAGTAGTTTTATAAGCAGCTCAAAGAAAGTTTAAATAAAAAGTAAGAGCGTACCTTTCGCATAAGTGCGACAAGAAGCGATAATTAACAATCGGGTGTGATTCCCGCAAGTCTATCCTATGACTTGACTCTACCTGTAATGCTTTGAAAGTAATTTCTTAGTGTGAAGCTCAGGGACAACGTAACAAATAAACCCATCAAGGATTTATGAGACATAATATGTCAAGTAAGGATATGGTCGGTGTGCTAGAGTAATTATATCTATGGAGAATGAAAGTGAATGCGCCTCGAGGCTCCGTAAAAGGTGTGTATCAAATCTGCTGACTTGATTACATCGACTAAGGGCATTTGTTTCTTATGCTGGCAAATGAGTAGGATCAGGGTCCGGAGTAAAGCGCACTTCCTAAGGATATAAATAACGGTGTTAATTAGCGAACTTGGTAAGCCCTCAGTCCGCACTTTGGTAATCATAAGCGTCTTTTCGTAACAGGAAAGGCTAAGACAATTAGAAGGTAGACATTAAAATAGTCATCCTTTGATGATCTTAACAGGACACTAATCTAATTTATGATTACTAAAGAGAGGTAACATATAAAGATTACATCAAAAATGTTATATCAGACTCAGGGTAGAAGAAAGTTCTAAAAAGCGAATGCAGATCATTAATAGATCTGATAGAATCTTATGGTTCAATCCGAGAGGATGCAGACTTAGACATTTGTGATCGTCGTAATTATATATATCTTGAAACATAAATCAACCAGCCAGGGTTCAAAATAGTAATTTCATCTATTAAGGAAACACAGTAGTATCGGGTAACCGACGGATTAGATTATGTATAGATCAATTTATCTCACCATAGACTTCAAATTCTAATATTTCATGAACAACCCTGAATTGTTAGCGCCAATCCACAGTAAAAAGTAGGCGACCTAAATTTAAGCAGGAGATTTCAACAGAAACCGTTTAAGTTGTTAGGATTGTAAAAATAACTAAAACGATAATTGAGTTGGCTCGGAGTTTCGCATAGATTCTTAAGTGCCATTTGGACGAGTAGAACAAACAAATGAATAAAGTTAGGATATCTCCACTCAAATATAATAAAAACAATTAATAAATAAAAAACCATGAAAACAAAACAAACAACCAATATAAATAAAAAGGAGTATATAGGTGAAAAAATAGGACCATTGAGTATGGATGATAATAAGTATGCAATTGACTTAAAGAATTCCAGCTCTCTGATTGAGTCCAAGGTTAACAAGGACTCAAAAATTGGTTGACAGGAAATAAACTGAAGGAAAGTTGAAAGTAAGATAAAAGATCTTCAAGAAAAAATAGTTATTGCTACAATAAATAAAGAATATAAGGAAGTGTATAGATTACAATGAATAATATTGCAAAGCTTTGAAGCCAAGGCCTTAGCAATCCGAAAAGTTGTAACTAATAAAGGTAAAAGAACATCAGGTGTGGATAACATAGTATGGAAGGGATCGAAGGATTATGAGAAAGCTATACAAGAGCTAATCATAATTACCAAGAACCCCGAAAAATATAAAGCGAGTCCTGTTAGAAGAGTATATATTCCTAAGGGAAATACTAAAGAAATGAGACCGCTAGGTATTCCTACTATGATAGACAGAGCGGTTCAGGCCATATATCATCTGGGTATAGATCCTGTAGTTGAAGTACAATCTGATCCAAACTCGTTTGGATTTAGAAAGAACAGATCTACACACGATGCTATCACGGCTATCCGAAGTTTATTAGATAAAAGTACACACCCTAAATGAGTTCTAGAAGCTGATATATCAAAATGTTTTGATAAAATTAGTCATAGATACTTATTGAGACATACACCAATTCGTCATAAGGGAGTACTAAAACAATGACTAGAATCAGGCGTGATGGAAGAAATGAATTACACAAGCACTGAAGAAGGAACTCCTCAGGGAGGTATCATCTCACCATTGCTATGTAATATTGCTCTTAATGGTTTAGAAGAAGTAATCAAAAAGGCTAATCCCCTAAAGAAAGGAATCAGTCCTGGTGTGCACGTAATAAGGTATGCTGACGACATGATTATCACAGGAAAGACTCAAGATATTGCTCTTAAAAACAAGAAGATATTGACAGAATTTTTAAAAGAAAGAGGATTAACGCTTAATGATGAAAAGACACTAGTGACACACGTTAAAACTGGGTTTGATTTTCTTGGTTTTAATATCAGAAGAATGAAATGAAATCCCAAGTTTAACAAAAACACTGAACAAGATACAGTATTAATTATCAAACCATCAAAAAAAGGTATCAATAAGTTAATGGATACAGTAAGGAAAATAATTAAAATGAATAAACCTATTCGTCGAATTATATCTCAGCTGAACCCTGTACTTAGAGGTTGAGGAGAACATAAAAGAATATCCTATCATTCTCAAGATACTTTTATAAGGCTTGATCATTGAATTTATATCAAAATGCGAAAATGAGCATTTTGACATAAAGGTTCTATTCGGAAAACGATTAATAAATACCTTGTACAAACGGCTACACGAAAATGGAATTGAGGAATCTCTCAGCGAGAAAAAATAATCAACTTGGGTGAAATATCAATCATCACTCTAAGACCTTTAAAACTTGATAAAAATCCATATTTAAAAGAACACATTGATTATTTTAACAAAAGGAGAGAAAGAATCATCGAAGCTAAATTTAGATCCATCATTTACAAGATATATGAACAGAAATGTCCAGTCTGTGGAGAATCTTTACACAATGAGGAACCTGTGGAATTACATCACCTAATTACGCAGAAATCCAAGGGTAAATATAGCTTAGAAAACATTATGCCTTTACATCAAATCTGTCATCAGCAAGTGAGTCATGGAAACATAGATTTAGAAAAATATCGGAAGGTATTGCCCAAAATCGAAAGAAAAAGGCGCACCCGAAAAATATCCAAAAATGAAATGGATTCTGAATCAATGAATGATACAGATGGAACTTAAATTCTTAAATTATTGGCTAAATATAAGGGAACGAATCTCCAAAACGAGGGATAGAAACTAATATTGAGTACGATTGCATGAGCCGTGTGCGGTGAAAGTCGCACGCACGGTTCTTAGGGGGGGAAAATCTGAGAGGATCTACCTATCCCAATTGGGTCAGCAAGTTAATATTAGATGCGAGCAGCAATGCCTAGATAAACCAATTATGAAATAATGAATTAGTATCTAAAATTAGACCCGAAGCCTAGTGATCTTATCATAGTCAAGGTTATAAAAGCCTGAACGGGTAAAAACCAAGAATTAGAGCCCTTGGCGTAGCCCCAGTTGAAGTGAACCTTCAGCTATAAATCATCAAATTGACGGGAAATCCCTAAAGCAATCTTAACTAACCTGATATAGTAATATATTAGGGGCGCAGGTAATGACTCGCGGTTATTTTTTTTCTGCTTCCAAGGCCTTACGGAAAAAAAATTAAGTAAAATCAAGATTGATCTGCGAAAGCAAATGGGTAATCCGCATCCAAGCTCCGTCTTAGACGGAGAAAGGTTCATCGACTACATGGTGGTTGGCGCAAGCCTAAAATATAGTCAAGCCTCAATGGAAACATTGCAGGGTAATATAGTTTTTATTTCAAGTGCCAAGTTTAGTTGCCGTTTCCCTAACCTCTAATCCCTAATCCCGGAGGGATATGGGGTATGGGATAAATCTGTTGGTCGCATATCTACTTGATTTATGTAGTAGACCCTACTGTAACATTTCATTACCTTTAGTTAACACTAATTTTCATTAAGCGAAAGTAAGGCAGTATTCTGTTTTACTGAGGCAAGATAGGCAATAGTTTAACTAAATAATAGACGATTAAATTTTTGTAGTAGATATCCGTACCAGCCTGAAGGCAAGGTACAAGTAGAAAGGTACCCGGACCCTTGGAAGGTTAGCAGCCTAACCCAAGGATAGAATCGAAACAGAGAAGATCAGAGATCCCTGGCAGTTGATGCACTATTGCTTGCGAGTCAAGCAATAAGCCATTTAATATAAATCAAACCCCCTATAATATTAATAAATAAAGCTTCTAAAAACTTCTTTCTACAAACAATAAAAAAAGCATACTATTCCACGAGTCCTATAAAACCTTTCGTAGTAAAACCCGTTATAATTTACGATAATGCAGATACTGCTAAAGTAGATATTTTCGCCAATAACCGTAATAAAAGCGGTGTGTACCGTTGAATAAATAAAGTAAACGGTAATACATATGTAGGAAGCTCCACGAATCTTTCGGTGAGATTTTATACATATTACAGTTTAGCTTCTTTAGCCTCAAGCAATAGACCTATTGATCGTGCTCTCTTAAAACATGGGTTTTCTAATTTTAAACTAGAAATTCTAGAGTATTGCGTTATTAGTCAAGCTTTAGTTAGAGAGCAATACTACATGGATAATTTGAAACCCGAGTACAACACAGTAAAGGTGGCAGGTTCAACTTTAGGTTATAAACATAGCCCCGAGTCAATAGCTAAAATGAGAGCTATTGTACTAAGTGCCGAGGTTAGAGCTAGAAAAGCTTTATCCACCGGAGCGGCCACGGCCGCAAGAAAAATGTCTATTTTAGTTACAAATACCGTAACTAACGAGAAAATGGAATTTAACAGCTTAACTGATGCAGGTAAAGCACTGGCTGTAAGTAAAACAGCTATTAGCCTAGCTCTTAGAGAGAAAAGGTTATTAAAAAAAGTCTATTTAATTAGCAAAGGGATTAAATAGGGCTTGCAAGCCTAAGGGTCTTGCTCACCAACACCGGAGATGTTGGACCTAAGAATAAACTATATTATCTGTTAAATGGATAACTTAATAAGCTGTCAAATACGACGCGGAGTTATTTAGGGAGAAAAGTCTCAGCTCGGCCTAACTTGGAATAAATTAAATTTCCCAGGGCCAAAGAGATAAACTGTATCGTTGTAAAGATATCCGATGAACTGTGGTAAGTTAGTGAAAGACAAAACTGACTAGGATAGCTGGTTAGAAAATAGGCTAAGCACCTATTTAGGCCAGTAAGTAGAAGCAAACCTTCTGCTATAAACCATCAAATTGACGGGAACACCCTAAAGCAATCTCAACCAAGCGGAAATGGTAACATATTCCGTGGCACAGGTAATGACTCGTGGTTATCTTTTTTTTAGGTTATTTGAAGCGTAAGCTCCTAAAAAAAAGGTTAGGTAAAATCGAGATTGATACACGTAAGTGAATGGGCAATCCGCAGCCAAGCACCCTTTTTCTGCTTACTTCGTAGTGATATGAAGCAAAAAGATGGGGTGTGCAGTTCATCGACTAAATGTTGGTTGGCGCAAGCTTAAGATATAGTCAAGCCTCATCCGAAAGGATGCAGAATAATAAAATACTTTCTAACCCCCTGCGGGTGAGGGGTCATATGACCTCCCTTGCAAAACTACCCCTATCCGGAGGATAGGATATACATGAAGAATATTAATAATAAAACTTATGTTGGTAGTTATTTAATAATTGAAATTGTATTCATATTTATTGATTATATAATTGATACCAAAATTTATAAACTTGTTCCTGTAAACAAGAAGTTGCATAATAGCCTTTTAATCCGGGTTCTGAACTCCTAATGCAAGACTTAGTCACATGCAGTAGGACGCCACGCCTACAATCTAGTGTCCTTGCGACTGATGTATAGGGAATATAGAAGGGATAAAATACTAGCTAAACTAGTATTCTAGATATTAGTTTCTAGGGGAAGTTAGCCGTCTTAGACGGAATGGTGACGAAATTACCATAGCTTACCTCGGAAGGGGTAATCAACCTCGCTCATAGGTTTTCTTTAAAGGAAATTGAAATACCAATCAGGAAGTAGGCTTAAAAGCAGCCATCTTTTGAAGAAATCGTAATAGGTTACTGGTTCATAAATAAAGGCAATTTATAACTGACTATATTTCCCTTTGATTACTATATGAAGCGTAAAGGGGTGTGAGGTGTTAAACATTAGGAGGTAGGTAAAAGGATTAACAATTAGATTAAGAGGAAGAAATATATAATATAAGAAAAAATGATAAAAATGATAAAAAATAATAATATAAAATTGGACACTAGATCAGAAATGATCAATAGTGTGAATAATAATTTCAAGTTTGTAGTAAATAAAAGTTTGACAGCTAACCATGTATGTTTCTCAACATGTTTGAAATTGAACAATGTAACTGACCCTAATGTTAACTCAAAGGGTTCAAGTAATCAATACGTAAAGCCTATTGTTACATATCCTGATGCAGATTTAAATAAATCAATTATGTTGAGGGATAATAAAGACAAAGCAGTTATTTACTGTTGAGTTAATAAAGTAAATGGTAAGACATATGTCGGTAGTAGTGTAAACCTAACTGCTCGATTATATAAATACTTTAGTGTCAAACATTTAAATAAGTATAAAACTCCTATACATAATGCTCTTTTAAAGTATGGATTTAATAATTTTAGTCTAGAAATTTTAGAATACTGTGAACAAGGAGTAGATCCTATAACAAGAGAACAATACTACTTTGGTCTCTTAAACCCTGAATATAATATATTAGAAATAGCTGGCTCATCTTTAGGTTTCAAACATAGCGATGAAACTTTAAAATTTTTTAAAAATAGTCGTAAAGTGAGCGAAGCTACAAAAAATAATCTATCTTTAGCTGCAACAGGTAGAATATTAACTGAAAGTGATAAAGTAAAAATATCTCTGGCACGTAAAGGTATTAAACTTTCAGATGAAACACGTGCTAAAATTTCAGCAGTAACTACAGCCCGTATAGGTGTTCCAGTTATAGTAAAAAACGTAAATACTAATACAGAATTAGAATATACAAGCTTAACTGATGCAGCGTTAGCGATAGGTGTTAGTAGAACAGCTGTAAAAAAAGTTGTGGATACAGGTAAAACTGTTAAAAAACAGTATATAGTGGCAACCAAAAATTAAGAAAGTATTTTATTATTCGTTAAATGGATAGCTATTAGCTATTTAGGGAGAAGGACCTCAGCTCGACCTTGACGTTACAAAGGTTAAAGAGTGTCGCATCTGTTTCTGCGAAACCTATATAAGTAGGATATTCAAGTTAAATCATAGCAGGTACAGAACTGTGATCTCAGGCAACTTAATATTTATTCTTTAAGTATTTAAACTATAAATAACTTTGCATATATCGGGCAATCGTGAAGATTTTATCGGTGAGTATTCGCACTCGGAAGGGCAATGATCAATAGTTATACATTGAAAAATAATATGTGGTACTGATGAGGGAAAACACGGTTTGTATTTTATCTGACTATACTTTATCAGCTACGTAAGTAGCTACAGCAACTCAGCCGAACGGTCCATCGCTCCTTGATTAATTTCGGAACGGAGAGGAATCCATCTCAAGTACTGATATAAAGGAAGAGTAATATATATTAATTAATTTTAAATACATTTAATATACAACCTGTGAATGCCTAAATTAAGTCTTCTTTATTTTTTTTTTGTATATCTAAACGTATTGAATAATCGGACATAGTACGATAAGGTTGTATGTCAAAAGGGAAACAGCCCAGAGCAAGAGTTAAGGTTCCAAAATTATTGTTAAGTGAAACTAAGGAAGTTTCTATCTAATACAACTAGGAAATAGGCTTAGAAGCGGTCCATTTTTTGAAGATCTCGTAACAGAGCACTAGTTTAGTAAATAAAGTTTACAACGATAGTTGCGCCGAAAATTTAACGGATCTAAACAATATACCGACACCTTGCCCATATTTATTAATAATATATATTATTATATCATGGGGTAGCAGAACGTTGGGTAAATTAATAGACGTCAGACTTTTTAAGTCTAATAGTGGAAACACGGTATCCCAAGTGAGAATGCTGACATGAGTAACGAAAAAGGGTCCAGATGGCCCTCGCCTAAAGCTTATGGATTTGTTAAAGTAACGGCCTCTAAGTTTACTAACCTAAAGGATTAAACGATGAGTAAACCTTGCCTACATAGTAACAACCCTCTTCTTAAAAATTTTTATTTTGTAAGAAAAGTGAAGAAGGTTCTGGAAAAACATGTAGTTACTAATATTAAAACAAACTCAAGTAGATGATTAGTGTTAATAACGGGCTTATTTATTATTGTAATAAACTAAAAAGCGTGAATGATAATAAAGGGAAATAATAAACAAACCGTACCTAAATACTACCACAAGTAAGCTAGTAGAGAATACGAAGGCGTTTGAGTGAACAATCATTAAGGAACTCGGCAAACTAACTACCGTAACTTCGGGATAAGGAGAGCCATTCTTATTTATTAATATAGGTAAAGAATAGGAAGCATGGAATAGTGTTGTGCGACTGTTGTGCGCCGTTTAATTATATATACGCCCGTTTTTAAGTAGGAATAGGAATTGAGTTTCAACAGATAACTTGATACTATTCACCTTAATTACCAGATAGTTTTCGATATCTGTAAAGCATTGTACTTATCCTTGACTATAAAGGGTGTCAACCTAGGTCTTGTAAACCTCGTAAGAGGGAGGGGAGTGTAGCATGTACAAAAAGCGAGAGGAAGGATCTGAGGATGCGAAGACTTAAGAAATGACAACCTACTCGCGAGCTAAAGATTACATGGCTCAATGAAGAAAAGTTTTGGTCCGGATAGCGCACCGGGTTGGATAGAATGGGGTAATGACCATTCATGCGCATCTACAAGCCAATTGAGGGTACTTTTGTTTATTGAACAGTGAAACAAAGGAGAAAACTACTCTCAGCCAAGTAACAGAGTGAAGACTTATAAACTGCAATCATCAATTAGATGAAAGTGAGAGCCTAAATAATCATAAAGACGTATATATAAGAACTCGGGAAATCTTTAGACAGTATTCTGTCACATCTTCAATCTAATCTGGATTGTCGATTATTTATATAAATATTATTAATGAAACGCATTAATTTGAACAATTTTTCAAGAAGGAGCCCCTCAGAATTGATAAGATACAGTCGGGCATAAAAACTTCTAGATGTTTAAGGAGAAACTCTTGTAGGCCCAACCTTCGAAGGGTAAAACTTTGTCTTGGGGCTGACCCCCCCTTGCCAAAGGGGACAAGCCTTGAATTATTGAAGGTGAATGAGCTAGTGATAACATGAGAACATAGATATGAAGAGTAGGTGTCACTCGATGAATTTTAGGAATGTGACCTGATTGTAAACCTCTCTGAGGTTAAGATACTCTCCATCAAGTTAACGAGAACTATCGTACTCAGAGAATTCTGAAGTAGCGGAATACCGGTAAGTGGAGTAATATACTTCCTTAGCAACGTGAATTGGAGACAAAAATCCTTCAATAAGGGACAATCAATTATAATGACTAATCTTTTGACGAATGAGCACGACTTGGAGTTACCTTGGATACTCTCTTACACTAGATTTCATTCTGCTCGCAATAAAAAATACTCATTCAAATAAATAAAAAGTCAACTACAATACAAAAACAACAGAATTAAATAAAATTATAGACATTAAAGAGAGATTAATCCTACAGAACGATGGTAAGTGCATTAATGCGTTTAATCTAATCTCCAGTCCTGAAATGCTGATTGCAGCATATTCGGCTATAAAAAGCAAACCAGGTATGATGACAAAAGGTTCGGACGAGGTTACTCTTGACGGTATTAACAAAGAGTGATTTGAGAATCAGAGCAAGTTAATCTTGAACGAACAATATCAACCTAAACCATCTCGAAGAGAATTCATACCAAAACCCAATGGTAAATCAAGACCATTAGGAATAAGCTCTCCAAGAGATAGAATCATACAACAATCAATGAAGATGGTTATGGAATGTATGATTGATCCTACGTTCCTAGACTGCTCTCACGGGTTCAGACCCAGAAGGAGTTGTCATACTGCTCTTAAAGAAATCAGAGGCTGAAAAGGTGTGACTTGATTCATTGAAGGGGATATCAAATCCTTTTTCGATAATATTGACCACCAAATTTTAGCTAAACTGATTAATAAACACATTAAGGACACCCGTCTATTGAATCTGTACTGAAAGTTTGTAAAGGCCGGATACATGGAATGAGATCACAGAAAAATTAAATATATAGCATCAGATGTAGGAGTACCACAAGGTGGTATCGTTAGCCCATTACTTTCTAACTTAATCTTGCATGAATTGGATTTATATGTGAAGGAACTTAGTAATGAATTTGAAACTCTGAGGACGGATCAAAAAAAATCTCTAATGAACCCTAAGTACCTAAAGGCAGTACGGATAGTAAGGAAACTTAAGGAAAGCCTTAAAGGTATTGAAAAGGGTAGTGTCGAATATCGTCTTATTAAACGTAAGATTAGGTCTGCACTACACTCTCAAAGATGTCTGAATTCGCAAATTGCTCACCCCAAACTCCATCCAACAATCAAATATGTGCGTTATGCAGATGACTGACTTATTGGAGTCTGAGGAGACAAAAAATTTGCCGAATTTATAAAAGATAAAATGAGATTAAAATTAGAAGAGCTAAAACTGACTCTCTCAGAAGAAAAAACTCTTATTACTAATGCCCGGAATGAGATGGCCAAATTCCTGGGTACACATATTAAAAAATACGCCACGAATAGAGGGACTATATTTGTAAAAAATAAGTCTAATAAACAACTTATTAGAATCCCAGGTGGTAACATCAGAATGACAGCCCCTATATCTTCTATTGTAAAAAGATTGGAACAGAAGGGATTCTTAATCGGTGCCACTTCCAAATGGGAGATAAAATCGATATGAAAATTCCTATCCCTTCCAATGAAAGATATAATTCTAAGATATAGATCAATATACCATGGATACAACAATTACTACAGTTTTGTGGATAATAAAAAAATGTTCTCGAAGATATATTGGATTCTTAGAATCAGTCTAAGAAAAACGTTATCGAGAAAGTTTAATGCCAGTAAACATAAACTGATAAAAAAGTATGGACAATTTCTTAATTGTAACTACCAGACAAGTCAAGGGGTAAATAAATCTGTTAACTTCCAATTCCCTTTATTAACAAGGGATCCGATGGCTTTCAAGATTGGTAACAAAGATTTCAAAGATCCATTAAATGCGGGCTTATGAAATGTAAGATCTATAAACGGTCTGCATGAAATATGTGCTAGTTGTGGAACAGATTCAGGAATTGAAATGCACCACTTAAAACACATTAAAACAATAAATCCCAATCTTAATAGCTTTGATAAACTATTAGCTAAAATTAATAGAAAGCAAGTTCCACTTTGCAGTAATTGTCACCATAAAGTACACGCCGGAAAATACGAGGGGACATCTTTGAGATTCTTAGCAAGTAAAAATAAAGGAAAAACAACCTTTAAACTTATCTAACATTATCAAGGAACCCTTAGTAACTAAACATGAATTTATGTCTAATAAACTTAAATGATCTTATAAAATTTTGTAATAATTAATAATAAATATATAATATAATCGAATAATCGAAAGAAAGAAGATACACATAATTTTAAATTATGATGGAGATCTCGGAAACTCCATATTAGTTGAATGAAGATACATTCAATGAAGGGGGTTAGCCTGAAAGACCAAATAGTACACAAACTCATTACAGCATGGAGCAAGACTTTCGAGCCTTTTCTGCTCATCTATCTGTGGCTAGTCACTGGTACACAACCAAATCAGTGTCACTTATTCTTCCCAGTTCTAGTCATCTGAGTAGACAAGATGGATAAGTGATAAATTCCTGCAGAATTCGCTAATTCTTCGCGCTGATATTTCAGGGGGAGAGCCGTATGCATTGAAAGGTGCACGTACGGTTCGGACGGGGGGTTCACTGATATGAGATATAGATTAAATTTAATCTATACTTAAATCGTAACTGGGTTCCTACCCTACTAATTAAAACAAAGCACTCTGCAATAAGATAATAAATCAAAGTATTGAGTGTGATTTCTGCCCAATGTCGGCTGGTTAACGGATTTTTTAAGTTGACTAATATAGGCTTGGATTTGAAGGAAACCCCGATCAATGGCGGCCTTACCGATGAGGGTCCTAAGGTAGCGGAATACCCTGGCCGTTAAATGCGGTCTTGCATGAATGATTTAACGATGCAACAGCTGTCTCAATGATTGGCTCAGTGAAATTGGAATAACTGTGCAGATACAGTTTACCTCTAGATAGACGAGAAGACCCTATGCAGCTTTACTGTTGCTAGTTAAAGGGTATGATTGAACAAGTTTTAGTGTATAAGGTAGTTGTGAGGCAATTATTTAAACTTTTATTTAAACCTCGTTTAGGCAAAATTGAAACACCTTTATTTGTTTGTCATATTCGTAGGCTAAGAAGTCTACGGCTAGAAGAATCGCCTTTGGTAAGTGTGCAGGTTGTCCCGATCCCGTAAGACTTAAGCTTATCCAGGGAAAGATGCTAGTCAGACCCGCGTGAGGGGACAATGGCTAGGAGGCAGTTTATGCGGGGCACAGATCCCATAAAAAGTACCTGGGTGTATCCAAAGTTAATTTTGTAAAATTATCATAACTTAGTTATGGCAATTAAATATACAAATTTTGTATGTTTTTATTTTTAGTTTGTTATTGGTTTAGCTTAAGCTATAACTAATTCAACTATATATCTATTAAGTTAGAGCTAATAATTTAATTTAAGTAAGATTTTAACTATATGGAAAATAGATGTAATTAAAACATTAATTTGAAAAGTTTACTTTTCTAATGTTTTTTAGTTATATAATTAGTTTAAATTACATTCTTTATATAATTATGTTTATTACTTGTCAAGTTTAATGGCTTAATCTTGCTTTACTGTTTGACTTACACGTCTTTCAGTCGCGTAAGCGGGGCATATGATCACAAGATGCAGAAAGGAAAGGTCTTGGATTTTTGAAAAAGCTACGCTAGGGATGTTAGTCCTCCAATGTTTTATTTAAGTAATAAATCTATTGGCAAATAATTGGGTTAATTTCAAGAATGACTTATTCTGTAAGTTAACTTGAAGCGAAATTTACTTAAGCATTATCTAAAAAAGATAAATAAGTAAAGACGTTCAACGACTAGAGGGTGAGTAATGCTAACAATAACCCTTCTTTTAAATCCAACATATTTATTTTTCTGTATATATAATTAATTTATTTTATTATAATATGAGCTTTGCTGCTCCGCTGCTCCGCTGCTTTGCTAAAAAGCCCTTTTTTTAATTAGAACTTGCCTTATATGGCCTAGGGTCTGCTTGCAAAGTTGGCGGGGTAAGTAAATGGTTTTCCCTAACACGGAGTGTAAGGGAAAAGTAATAAAATAGGCGTAGAATAATTAGTATTAATAATATATTAGTATTAATGAAATAGACTCAATTAAATATTGAGCAATGAGCAAACATTTTAAACAAAAAGTCTTTTTACATTAAAAATGGAGAATAAATACGATAAAATATTTAATAAAAAAACTAAAAGTATTTTTCTTGCTTTACGTAGTATGCATGGCACATACGATTCCTTGTCGGAAGGATTAGAAACACCTACTGGTTACGCCACACGCTTAAAAAAAAGGGGACCCCATTTCATGAGGGAAAGGGAAAGGAAGGAAGAACCACTTATTTTTTCTAAAAAACAAAAAAAAGAAATTAAAGTTATACCTTTAAAGGTAAAAACAAGTGATGTTGGACATATAAGACATTTTACTCCTGCAGCTCAGGAATGAAGAAATAGTATTTATGCTTATAATAAAAACTATACTAAGTTATTACCTGCAGCTGATAATAATCTTATGAGCTTAGTGAAAGGTTATTTTAATTTTTATTTTAAAGATAAAAAAAGTAAAAAAAAATCTCTTCATGCTCTTATTTCCACCGCTTTTAATTTTTCGGATAAAGAGCACCCTCATCTGAAAGCGATAATGCTGTGTCCTGCGGACAAAGAGAAAAAATTAAGAGCTAAACATAAAATAACTAACATTAAGCGTAGGGGACCTAGAGGATTATCCGCAAAAAAAATTTTTGTAGCTAAAGGGGATTTAAAACATACTAGTTCTAAAGCCGTTATTACTTTATATTTATATAACACAGAAAAAAAATTTTTAATTAGAAATATAAAAAAACAAATTTTTGATTTATATAGGCCTAATAAACGTTTAAAACGGTATATTAATATAGATAGGTACCAAAAAGAAATCATTACTTATAATAGACCTTTTAGTATTAAAGAATATCTAAGAATACCTGATCATTATACAGATTATATAACATCTTTTAAGAAGTCATTTATAGAAAAATTATGTAGATACTCTAATTTAACAAATAAACATATTAATTTAATATCTAATTTAGTTGAAATCGAAGTATTAAATGAGGATGAAAAACTTTGAATTTTTAATTATAAAGTTAATCGT
This sequence comes from Lanzia echinophila, assembly GCA_000812885.1. Classification (NCBI taxonomy): domain Eukaryota; kingdom Fungi; phylum Ascomycota; class Leotiomycetes; order Helotiales; family Rutstroemiaceae; genus Lanzia; species Lanzia echinophila. Next base: position 20,809 of record JWJA01000009.1, read on the forward strand.
TTTATTAATATTAAATATCCTAATTATCAGTATTATATGCACAAAGTTAAATTACATTATCTTAAGAAATTAACTTCATATCTAAAGTTACTTATACTTAATCAAATTAAGTTTAAACATGCCTTTTTATTAGAACTAAGGTATCTGGTTAGCCAAATTTACAATAAAAATGTAGAATTTAACCTTATTAATTTAAAAAAAATGCATTTAAATAGTGATATTTTTACGCAAGCTGTTGCTTTAAAATTAAAGAATAGGGATAATAGATTATATAGAGTATTAAGGTCATCATTAAGTAGGGTTAAATTACCTAATGTGAGTAGAATAAAAGAAAAATATATTGCTTCTGGCCTATTAAGTAGAAGAAATAAAGAACAGGCATTAATATTTAAAATGAGAAATCTTAAAATTAATTCCTTGTTTGCTTTGGATTCTTTTTTGCTCCCTTCCCCTGGAGATGAAGGAGGATTAGGCCAAGCTGGGCTGCCAAGTAAAGGAGAAGTAAATAAAGATTCTTTAAATAAATTACTTTTAAATATTTTTCCTTTTAAAAGTAAATTATCACTTTTGGTTTGCCCTCTTCCCTCCCCCTTCCTCCAGAAGGGGGAAGGGGGGATGGGCCAGGAGCCAATGCACAAGCGCCCTATTTCATTAAGGAATTACATACTTAAATCTTTAAAGCATATAAATATGGCTGGTATCAGAATAGAAGCTAAAGGTAGGTTAACAAGACGGTTTACTGCTTCTAGATCTATTTTTAAAATGAGATGAAAAGGTGGTTTAAAAAACGTAGATTCTTCATTCAGAGGATGATCAGCTGTAATATTAAGAGGTCATGTTAAATCTAACATACAGTATTCAATGCTTCACTCCAAAACGCGTAATGGAGCGTTTGGGCTTAAAGGTTGAGTAAGTAGTAGGTAAAAATAATAATTTCTGAGTCCTAATCCCTCCTCCCCCCCCCTGAGGTAAGGGATTAAGTTGCATTATATTCATAATTTCGCGTTGCATTATATATAGAAAAATAAATATGAAGAAATAGTCTGAACCATTTTGTGAAAAATGGAAATAAAGATGTATAGAAATTTTTACTTCTATTCTTGTGTATACAAGTTCCTTTTCTTCTTGCGAAGTACGGGAGAGGGCTTGTTTACACAGGGATGTTTCTGCTTTTGCTTAACATAAAAGGAGAAATAAAGCTATGGCTTCTGTCCCCAGCTTTGCTGGGGAAGAGAAGTAAAACATGAGCTAGTTTTGGAAAAACTAGATTAAATTTTGTCTTTATAATAACAAATGTTGAACAGGCTAATTGCGCCAGAGAGTACAAATTGAGTGCGCAGTTTGGCACCTCGATGTCGGGGGGTACTCATAGTAATTTGAGTATAGCAGTAGGCTAATTGCTGGGACATCACTGTAATTTTCTAGGGGGCGCCCTGTTAACAAACAATGCAGTGAAAATCAGCAGGGAACGAGTTATTATCTACCGTAAAACGGGTATATTTTTTTTTATATCTGTGGTGTTTAATATACTTTTACCTTCAACGACCATACGCCTACATCCAGGTAATTGTCACGCTCTCTGTGACACTGGATGAAGATATGATCTAACTCTTCATGTAAATGAAGTATATTTATATTTATCTTACTTATGTAAGATAGTGTAAATACAGGCCAAAGAAGGGGTTACTCACTTTATTTTGTAGTAGCCCTTTCTAATAAAGTAAAAATATTACTTTTCGAAAAAATTTTAAGTTTGGCCTGTTTAAATAGGGATAAGTTCTTGAGCGATGTCGGCTTAACTTATCCACATGAATGTAGGAATCATGAAGGGTTCGACTGTTCGTCGATTAAAAAGTTACACGAGCTGGGTTAAATACGTCGTGAGACAGTATGGTTTCTATCTTCTAGAGGAAATTAGAATAAAATAAGGATAGCCCCCTCGTACGAAAGGAGCTGGGTATATTAACCTATGGTTTACCTGTTGTTTATGTGCCCAATATTAAAATAGTAAATAACTCAATGATATGAGTAGGGATGTTACTTTCACTTAAGTAAATATATAGCATAGGCACGGCAGGAACGCTAAGTTAGTTAAAGATAAGTGCTGAATGCATCTAGGCACGAAACTTACCTTAAGATATTCTTAAATATACGTAGTTGAACACTACGATTTTGTACTGAAGTAATTAAGTAAGTACAATTAATAGGCTTTAGCTGAAAGAATTTAAATGTTTTTAGGTATAAAGTACTAATTTTATATATAACTAAACATTGTAGTATATCACACATTAAATTAAAATTATTAATAAAATACTTAGCCTGATTAGCATAAAAGTAATGTAGCTGTTTTGTAACCAGCTGAAGCAAGTGCGATACTTGCATTGGGCTTTATACTTTTCCCCCCAGCAAAGCTGGGGGACAGGAGCTTTGGCTTATATTTTTTTTGTTCAGAAAAGGAGTCTACTTTGTTTCTCTCCCCCCCCTTACTGGCTAGCTCTGATTCTGCAGGGATACGGTAAAAGGAGGGCTGCTTTTAATTCTTCGGATAAGGGGAAAAAGCAACTACTTGTACTGCTTTTTTCATATTTAATGGCCCTTTTCTGTGCCCCCCCCCCCCCCCCCCCCCCCCCCACTCCCCCCCCCCCTCACTCCCCCCCCCACCCCCCCTCCCCCCCAACCCCCCCACCCCCCCCCCCCCTCCCCCCCTCCCCCCCCCCCCCCCCCCCCCACCCCCCCCCCCCCC
>JWJA01000014.1:5000-13360 GCA_000812885.1 Lanzia echinophila
ATAAATTCATTAGCCTATATATGTTAACTCCCGGTGACCCAAATCTTTTCGGGCGGTTAAATGTTGAGATTTGAAGGTCGTACCATATGCCATTAGGGGTTATTTAAAGCCCCAATTTCAAATCCAAGCTACATTTCACCTTAAACTTGATAGTTTATAAGATATAAGAAGCGACCTATTGGGGGTGAGACACACCTATAATGAAAGCCCGCGTTTAATTTAGAAGGCTAAGTTTTTCTACCCCTGGTGAACTTTTTTTTACTCCCGGTGAACCCACCTTATATTTACCTCAATCGTACCCCCGGTGACCCCCTGTCATCACCTTGTAAAGTTATTTTCCGCTAAATTCCTTATTCCCGGTGACCCTTCCCCTTTAGCTTGAAAATCGATTTTGAGCCATTGGGGGTACCCCCTTCTAGGATTTATTAAGCCTCTGATTCCATTTTCGAGGTCCGTTTAACCTCACGGGGCATGGTTGCCAAGATATAGCACCCGACCTATCAAGAGCGGGACCTAGCTAAATTTGAAGCCGTAGCAAAGTTAATGAGGTTCGATTTTACCACCGGTGAACTTTTTATTGGGGCACCTTTTATAAGGATATCAAGCCTAACATACCCTACAAGATCCTTCCCCGGTGAACCGTGACGATATATTTTCCGATATTACCGTTCCGCCCTTTTTCTCGGTGTAAAGTGAGATCTTTGATATTTTACACGTAAAATATTTAATCGGAAAAAGATTTTAAAGCAAAATCAATTGTGTGGGTGATTTTGAACAAATTGGGTTCGTAGGATCTAAGAGGGTTGGCTCAAAGGTGCTTGAGGTGGTTCTCTAGGCATACCATAATGGTTCGAGGGTTCGTAAAGTATTAAGTTTTCAAGGGCTGGGCGTTAAGATAGTACGTGGTAATAGGGTAAAAAGGCTAAATTATGGTTAATGGTGGGTATACGTTTAGTTAGGGGCACGCTATGGGGGGCCTACGAAGGCCTGAGAGGGTTACGGGGGTCTCTAAGGGGTCTGGGGGTTTGGGAACACCCGACTTGAGGTGAAGCCTGTGAGCGGGCTCCATTTTAAGAGGGGTTGTTCCAGGGTGCGGGCCGCCCTACCCCTTCAAAGAGGGGTGAAAGGCCTGGGGGGCCATCCACCCCTAGAACAAATGGATGTGGTTAAGTGTCAGCCGGATTCGTATCCCCGGTGAGGTCGGTGGTTTTCGCGAAGGGGAAAGAACTTGGGATTTATTTTTATTTTTTTTTTTCCGTTTCTGGATTTTCGGGGTCTTGAGCCTATACCTAAGGCTTATATGCCGTGTTATGGGGGTGGGGGGGTCACCGGGGCAAGAAGCGGTGATATGGTCCTCCCGGTGAACCGTGACACGCTTTTCCCGGTGAGCCTATATGTCCTTGGGGCATCTCACAGGCACGTTAAAGCCTGTTAAGCCTATAAGCACCTTCTCCCGGTGAGCCACCCCTAACCCTAACCATCCCCGGTGAGCTTTTTTATCTTACAGGTGGCTACAGGCACCCTCACAGCCCAAGACCCTATAATTCTACTCCCGGTGAGCTTTTTTCGTCTTAGGTTCCTACAGGCCTAATAAGCTCAAAGAGCCTATAACTTTACTCCCGGTGAGCCGTGACGTCCGTTTTACCGGTGAGCTTTTTTCCTTGGGGATTTTGTAGGCACCCGCAGGTCTATGAGGCCTATAATACCTTACTCCCGGTGACCTCCCATTGAAGGAAAAAAAGCGCTTCCCGGTGACCCGACTCACATAACCCTAAGGGTTACCAACCCCTCTCATTCCATTTAACCCTAAACCCAACCATTCCATTTAACCCTAAACCCAACCATCCCATTTAACCCTAAACCCAACCATTTAACCCTAAGCCCAACCATTCCCGAGAAACAGCACCCGACTTATGGGGGGTGGGACCCAGCTAAGGTGAAAGCCCGGCTTGTATTCCGCTCATCACCCTTTTTCCAACCCCCGGTGAGCCTCTTTTGGGCACCCTTAAGCTTAAAGGGCTTTATAGGCTACTCCCGGCGAGCACCCTCATCACCTAGTAAAGTCCCCTATTGCCCCCCGTACGTGCCGGTAGGATAGCCACTACCGCCGTCTAGCATGGTTAGGGGTTAGGGTTGGCTTGGGCTCCGCCGCACATCCACCCTCGCGATCGAAATTTACGATTTTCTAAATGTTCACCGGGAGTTAACCCTTATAAGTACCCACTCCCTAATGCCTGTGCCTAAAGAGCCCATAAGCGACGCTTTTATAGGCATGTTTATAGGTGCGGTACCCTGAAGGATGAATTTATCGGAAAAATAAATTTGTGTGGGGGAATGGATGAGGTTCTAATGTAGTTTTAAGTGATTTATTAAAAATGAGGAAATTATTTTTTAAATATAGGAAGATGTTATTTTTTTTGCCTTAAGGCCTGGGAAAGGGTAATCCTTTCACTAAGGACCTTAAAACCTTCAGAATACTCTTTTGGCATTTCCCTATGGGCATCTCAAGGCTATAATAGAAGCTTAAGGTTTACCCCCGGTGACCCTACTTTTTTTTTATGGAACTTTCAAAGGGGGTTATCGAACCTCCTGATTCCATATTTGAGGCCCCCTTCGCCTTAGGCTCGATGGTTCGTAAGATACGGCACTCGACCTGTGTAGGGTAAGACCTACCTGAGGTGAAAGCCCGGCTCGAGTTTAGGAGATATATTTTTCTTCCTCCCGGTGAGCTTTTTTACAAGCACCCCCTTATAAGCCTTCTAAGCCCTAAACTGAAGCCTATAAATTTGCTTATGGGTACAGCGAAGCCTATAAGCATAGGGCCTAGAGAGCCTATAACCCCCATAAGGATTCTTGTTCCAACCCTCAAAACTCCACATTGAGCTTTTATACCACATCCCTTTAAGGGTTATTTAACCCCCTAAATCCATTGCCAATGTCCGTTTTAACCCAAAGTGGATGGTTCGCGAGATATAGCAACCGACCTCTGAAGGGTAAGACTTACTTATAATTAAAGCCCGGCTTAGATTTTGCCCATTATTTTTTTTTCTTACTCCCGGTGAGCTTTTATCATGTGACTTTTTTCTTTGGGCATTAGAGGCCCTTAAATCCATGCCCCCCATACCTAGTACGGATTTAATTAAAAAAATATCGAAAATCCACCAAGTATATTTTGGGAGCATGAAAAGGAGAAGGATTTGTTAGCAAAATTAAGATCTTTGATTTTTCACACACAAAATAATTTATCGGAAAAATATTTTCCGACAAAAGCATTTGTGTGGGTGATTCGCAGCAGACGGGTGTCGGTGGGTATATGAAGGAAAAGAGTGAAAGCTTAAAAGAGAAAAAGAAGTAAAATTCGATTAATCTTTTAAGCCTATGCCTCTTTTCTCTTCACATATCGGAAGCCTAATTGAAGCCTATCGATGAAAGGGTTAGAGCTAGTCTGTAAAGGCCAACGGCGCGTGTAACACGTAGCAACTCTCCCCCTCGAGAAGGTTCTAATAATGCGTCAATCGATTAGGGACTCACCTCCCTTAAATCCTCTTATGTGTTCCTTTTTAGGTATTGTAAGATAAAGAGCGAGCCTGTAAAGGCCTTCGGCGCGCATAGCACGTAGCAACTCTTTATTTCTACATTACCTAGCCTGGAATTTGAGAGCAGAAGCCTATTTTTGGGGTGTTCGGTAGGAAACGTAGAGCTAGCCTGTAAAGGTTCAACGGCGCATATCAAGATGTTGCGACTCTACGTAGTAGTGCACTACCGTTACTGCCCAGAAGTTAGCTTTAACCGCCTGTAAAGGCAACCCGTACCATTGTTGTAAGGACCGTGACCCATTGCTTGCTATCTGCGTTGGTGTGAAAAATCGCCCCTTTCGCTTGCACAGGCACGGTCCGAACGTCCGCAAAGGCTTAATTCCTTCCTCCGGGGAGGCTTTTGGGCTCTAGCGGGCGCCAGATGACCTGTCAGCTTCGGCTTGGCAGGCTCGGATGGAGTCTGTGGATTAGTGGCCGATGGCTAAACTTAATCCTAGACACTTGGGGGTAAGCCCAAGCCGATACCCGTCTTCGGACGTGATCGGCGACCGGTATCCTCCTCCTGAGGGGCTTATATCACACCCTGCCACGGCGTCTGACGCCTGAAGCTTTGTGTGGTAGACAGTCCTTTGGGGAACATAGTGGGGGCAATTGGATGGTCGTCGGGGTCTCTGCGAGCCTAAAAGCTACAGTGTACCTCGGCGGTCGGGGCATCGCTCTCGGGCGTGCCCCCAACCCAGTTAAACAACTCTACTCTCCTTCGGGAGAGTTGGCTTTGGAGCCTTCGGGCTTCCATAGCTGTAAGATAGTTACCTGGTTGATTCTGCCAGTAGTCATATGCTTGTCTCAAAGATTAAGCCATGCATGTCTAAGTATAAGCAACTATACTGTGAAACTGCGAATGGCTCATTAAATCAGTTATCGTTTATTTGATAGTACCTTACTACATGGATAACCGTGGTAATTCTAGAGCTAATACATGCTAAAAACCTCGACTTCGGAAGGGGTGTATTTATTAGATAAAAAACCAATGCCCTTCGGGGCTCCCTGGTGATTCATAATAACTTAACGAATCGCATGGCCTTGTGCCGGCGATGGTTCATTCAAATTTCTGCCCTATCAACTTTCGATGGTAGGATAGTGGCCTACCATGGTTTCAACGGGTAACGGGGAATTAGGGTTCTATTCCGGAGAGGGAGCCTGAGAAACGGCTACCACATCCAAGGAAGGCAGCAGGCGCGCAAATTACCCAATCCCGACACGGGGAGGTAGTGACAATAAATACTGATACAGGGCTCTTTCGAGTCTTGTAATTGGAATGAGTACAATTTAAATCCCTTAACGAGGAACAATTGGAGGGCAAGTCTGGTGCCAGCAGCCGCGGTAATTCCAGCTCCAATAGCGTATATTAAAGTTGTTGCAGTTAAAAAGCTCGTAGTTGAACCTTGGGCCTGGCTGGCCGGTCCGCCTCACCGCGTGCACTGGTCCGGCCGGGCCTTTCCTTCTGGGGAGCCTCATGCCCTTCACTGGGTGTGTTGGGGAACCAGGACTTTTACTTTGAAAAAATTAGAGTGTTCAAAGCAGGCCTATGCTCGAATACATTAGCATGGAATAATAGAATAGGACGTGTGGTTCTATTTTGTTGGTTTCTAGGACCGCCGTAATGATTAATAGGGATAGTCGGGGGCATCAGTATTCAATTGTCAGAGGTGAAATTCTTGGATTTATTGAAGACTAACTACTGCGAAAGCATTTGCCAAGGATGTTTTCATTAATCAGTGAACGAAAGTTAGGGGATCGAAGACGATCAGATACCGTCGTAGTCTTAACCATAAACTATGCCGACTAGGGATCGGGCGATGTTATCTTTTTGACTCGCTCGGCACCTCACGAGAAATCAAAGTCTTTGGGTTCTGGGGGGAGTATGGTCGCAAGGCTGAAACTTAAAGAAATTGACGGAAAGGCACCACCAGGCGTTAACTGCAGTAACTCTGCGCCTGAAAGCAACCCCTAATCCGGGTGGTGGTGACCTGTAAACGCTAGTAGGTTCATTACCTGCTACACCTCCCAACTGCGGGGATCCCCTAAAGCTCCAGCTACCAAGCCCTGCCGCTGAAAAGCCAGGGTGGCCAGGCCTAAACCTGGGTATGGTGATAACGCTGAGAGATGGTACAATGGGCGATCCGCATCCAAACCCCTAAGGCTTTATAGCTATGGGGAAGGTTCAGAGACTAAACGGAGGTGGGTAGCCTAGCTACTTGAGATATAGTCCGGTTTAAGCATTCGAAGCTTAAAATCTAACGGGAGCCTGCGGCTTAATTTGACTCAACACGGGGAAACTCACCAGGTTAACTTAACAGATTACATTACGTCTGGGCCTGGAAAAGTGGGTGTGAAAACCCTCTAGTATTTACCTTTGTCTGTGTGGGGGAGTCCCCTATTTTGGGCACAGAAGCTCTAGAGCTTGGTAAATGCAACACCAGCTGGTACAGAAGACGCCTCCCCTAGCGATAGGGAAGCCAATTCTGTGGCGAGCCTGAGTAACGTCAGGCCGTCGCAACGCGCGCAAAGCGGTGGGTTCACTGAATGAATGTCAGTGGGCTTAAGGTACGTGCTAATCCCATGAGAAATCATGCCTGACGACCAAGGTCCAAAAGCCAAAGTCGTCTGGGTCCAGGGTCTGAAGACCCTTGGGCGGTATCAATAATGCCAGACACAATAAGGATTGACAGATTGAGAGCTCTTTCTTGATTTTGTGGGTGGTGGTGCATGGCCGTTCTTAGTTGGTGGAGTGATTTGTCTGCTTAATTGCGATAACGAACGAGACCTTAACCTGCTAAATAGCCAGGCTAGCTTTGGCTGGTCGCCGGCTTCTTAGAGGGACTATCGGCTCAAGCCGATGGAAGTTTGAGGCAATAACAGGTTAACCTTTCACAGGCCTGTAAATGGGGAGCTATCCCCAAGTCTACCGATTTTACAGCTATGGGTAAGTACCCGAGTATAAGATGGCTGACACCCTTAGGGGTGGTTCGGAGGCAAGACAACCTGGTTCAGGGGACGCGTAGCACTACGGTGCCGCCAATCCTGAGGCGAGCTTGAGTAACGTCAAGCCGTCGCAACGCGCGCAAAGGTGTCGATTCAGGCAATTGTAAGCCCTGGATTTAAGGTACGTGCTAATCCCACCCGAAAGGGTGCCGGGAGGAATAGGCCTTATACGCCGAAGCCTCTTGGGTGTCTCTCGAGACTGGTATGGGGGTTTAAGTACCCCCACATATGCTGTGATGCCCTTAGATGTTCTGGGCCGCACGCGCGCTACACTGACAGAGCCAACGAGTTCATCTCCTTAACCGAAAGGTTTGGGTAATCTTGTTAAACTCTGTCGTGCTGGGGATAGAGCATTGCAATTATTGCTCTTCAACGAGGAATGCCTAGTAAGCGCAAGTCATCAGCTTGCGTTGATTACGTCCCTGCCTTTTGTACACACCGCCCGTCGCTACTACCGATTGAATGGCTAAGTGAGGCTTTCGGACTGGCTTAGGGAGGGTGGAAACACCCACCCAGAGCCGGAAAGTTGTCCAAACTTGGTCATTTAGAGGAAGTAAAAGTCGTAACAAGGTTTCCTTCCCAGCGAACCACGGAAGCCTTTGCACCCCGAGAGGGGCAAGTGCCGCGACTATAAAGAAAGCATTTTTAAGCAGGTAACCCTTGAGGTTGCAACACAATCGAATTGCGGGAACGTCCTAAAGCTTTACAGTACCAACTCAGTCAGGGAAACCTTCTGAGGGCCCGCGTTAATTACGCGGGGTGTGGTTATAACCTGTAGAGATGTGCCAATGGACCATTCGCAGCGAAGCCCCTAACGGCGAAGGCCTATGGGGATCGTTCACAGACTAAGTGGTTGTGGGTTACAGGCTTTTACAGCCTGTGCCTAAGATATAGTCGGGCTATTGAGGAGACTCGATAGGGTGTTTCGCACCAAACCGTTCCGTAGGTGAACCTGCGGAAGGATCATTACAGAGTTCATGCCCTAACGGGTAGACCTCCCACCCTTGTGTATTTATACTTTGTTGCTTTGGCGAGCTGCTCTGGGCCTTACAGCTTAGAGCCCCAGGCTTTCGAGCCTGAGAGTCGTTCGCCGAAGGAAAAATAAACCCTGATAATTATTGTCGTCTGAGTACTATATAATAGTTAAAACTTTCAACAACGGATCTCTTGGTTCTGGCATCGATGAAGAACGCAGCGAAATGCGATAAGTAATGTGAATTGCAGAATTCAGTGAATCATCGAATCTTTGAACGCACATTGCGCCCCTTGGTATTCCGGGGGGCATGCCTGTTCGAGCGTCATTTCAACCCTCAAGCTTAGCTTGGTATTGGGCTTCGTCGGTAACACGACGGGCCTTAAAATCAGTGGCGGCGCCGTTGGGTCCTGAACGTAGTAATATATTTCGTTACAGGTGCCTCGCGTGCTTCTGCCATTAAACCCCCAATTTTTTATGGTTGACCTCGGATCAGGTAGGGATACCCGCTGAACTTAAGCATATCAATAAGCGGAGGAAAAGAAACCAACAGGGATTGCCTCAGTAACGGCGAGTGAAGCGGCATAAGCTCAAATTTGAAATCTGGCTCTTTCAGGGTCCGAGTTGTAATTTGTAGAAGATGTTTCGGGTGTGGTTCCGGTCTAAGTTCCTTGGAACAGGACGTCATAGAGGGTGAGAATCCCGTACGTGACTGTATCCCTACGCCCATGTGTAACTCTTTCTACGAGTCGATTTGTTTGGGAATGCAGCTCAAAATGGGTGGTATATTTCATCTAAATCTAAAT
>JWJA01000020.1:0-11660 GCA_000812885.1 Lanzia echinophila
TATTAGCATCGACAAGCACCTGATCACGGTGCCGCAATGGCTACAGCTCGAGTTTGAGGAAAGAGCAGTATTAGAAGTACTGCGTGCTAGGCTACATGAGGGTTTACAAAATTCGAGGACGGTGGAGAGTGATAGAACTCAAGTTCATAATTGGTCCGATGAAGTCTAAAAATTTAAGAGTTATAAAGCGCGGTTTTGATTTCTTGATACCAGGAGCTATTAGGTTTTTCCGCATGGAGTTTGTGATATGAAGCTTGTTTTGCATCATCGTGTGATGTCCACCCAATATTTGAAGTCATTTTATATGTTTCGGCAGAAAGAATTCCTGATTGACATTTGCCTTGTGCCTGAGGAATTGACATCGATATGCAACAAAATAATTTTTACAAGATCGATCCCCACATCAACCGGTAATGCGGTAATGCAGCAACTCCTCAGGCGTCAAGGCCAAAATCACCTTTCTAAGTTCTAGGGTTTTCTCCATCTCCTGTCGCATAGTGCAATCTTAGCAAGTTCTTGCGGTTCATCGAAGGACTGCCCAAAATCCCCCTCCGGACTAGTGAATGCCTCATTGGATGTACATAAATTCCACCCCGCGTTCAATTCGGTTTTAGAGACTGTAAGCGAAGAATATGCTAATGCGGAATGTGACTGAGAAGAGAGAATCAGAGAAGCCGAATATGCTCACGACTCCTTGGCAGGAATATAAGCTACCAGCGCCTTACTGGCTCCCATCATACAATACTGCACGACTTCCACCTTCTTCCCCTCTGGCGCGAGCTTCACGATTTGTCTCAAATCGCTCGTCCTGGGTAGGTACAACGCCACATCCATGGTTTTGCATGACTCATGAATATACTGCGCAGAATATGGGCACATCGTGCGCAAATCGAATATATCATCGCTTGTGTAGCCTGGTCCCCCCCATGGCGGTGATGCGAAGATGACAGTTTCTTCAGGATTGATGAAATCTTGATGAGAAGAAAGGTAATTAAAAGAATCATCATTGATCCAGGTAATTTGATCGGCGACGCCATATATTGAGGCGTTATTTTGGGCGCATGCGATGACCGATGGGTCTTTCTCGATGGCTATTACTCGATTCCATCGATTGGAAAGAGCAAAGGCAATCGAGTTGCCACCAGCGCCTGCAAATATATCAATTATGATTGTTTTTGAAGGGGACGCGAATGAGGCGTAATCAGAAGCCACTTGACTAAGGGAATATTAGCAATGCGTAGCAATATCTAGAACAGAACATACTTAGCGACGGGTTCAGGCGTGACACCGAACCATGCATCGTCTGTCATGTAGATACCATCATCGTAGTATGAAAACATGCTATATCGCTGATGCCAATACCTTAAATCTGTCAGTAAGCGCAACGTGTATTCATGAGATTCAACTCACTTCTGAATGTCCCACGGTACTTCACTGATGTGTGTATAGTGAGTACAATTCTCATCAAGAGGAAAGGTTTGGGAGCCATTGTCCTCCGAATTAGAAACTATACATTCACCATTTGTGTTACTTTTTTCGATTATCATCTTCATAGCTTTTGCCATTTTACTTCTCTTTAACTTGAGAGTTTGAATGGCCTGGAGATGTCGTCGTGCCGAGTAACTGCGCGAATACACTACTTGAGCTCGTACTTTAGAGGGTGGCTGCTTCTGTGAAGGTGCAAGCCTCACTTTTTTTTCAGGTAATATTGACGTCCTGCCTTTTTCGCCACGCAAAGAGGTAGGTTTAGTTTCACGCGTGCTTTTTGACTTTGTTACGCGATGAGTTGGAGTTCGAGGTCGGGAATCGAGAGTGCGACCTGATCGAAGGTGTTTGGCTTCCGTATCCTTGGATACAGCTGCGGATGAAGGTGGAGTGAGTAAGGTGACGGGCTTATCTCTAAACGGCGTACTAGCGTCATTGATCGGCGTAAACTTATTTGTGGGCGTAAAATTATTGTTCTGTACAGATTTTGGCGGCTGCTGGATGACAACCTGTACAATCTGTCTTGGGGTTGTCGGGGTTGGCGGTAATTTGGGTGAATTTTTACTTTTTTGTCGTGTATGACCACTAGGAGAATCAAATTGTCGTAGGTTTTGTAGATCTTCGAGTTTTGGACGGTCGTGTCCAGCGGCTCTAAGCAAAGTTTGTATCTCTTTTTCTCGAAATTTAGACCTTTTCTTCTTTTCCAAAAATGCTTTATTCCTCGTTCGCATGAAGCTCGAAAACGCGAATATCTTATGAAATCCGTACGTACTTTAGTTCAACCTTGCGAACCAAAGAGGCAAAAAGAGAGAATATATACAAGGAAAAAAGTAAACCACAAGAACAACAACAAGTAACAACTAGAAATGTTAGCATTTAATTTAGAGAAGTTCCATCATTGAGAGGGAAGACCAACCTCAGAAAGAAGATTCCGCACGTATCAGATCCGACTTCATCTCCATAGAGAGTTTTGGGAAATGATGGGATGAGAGATGAGAGATGAGAGATGGAGGAGAAGAATTTCGAGTTTGAAAGCGCGTTCACACGTGATAATTCACTTTCCCCAAAATTACAGGGATCAAAGAAGCTTGGACCGTAGAATCACTACCGCCGCGAGGCTATCAAAGCAGGGATATCAGTTCCAGAACAACACGTCTCAAATACCGCAAGTGGCTCGAATCATTCATCAATAACGAATTTCCTTCCCAAGCTGGCCATATCAACATGTTCAACGCACTAAATAGGTTTATTTCAAGACTAGATTCAGATTCCCCCGTCAACCAGAACAGGGACAATCATGGCGCATTCGGCTTTCAAGTTCTTAGGAACAAGACGATAGAATTGGCGATCGAACCTTGGTTTGATTTCATAGTGGGCATAAATGGACGCATGATTGTAAGCTCCACTTCACTATTTTAGATCCTCATGCTGATTAAAAGTAGGATGACTCCGATCCCCATCTCTTCGCTCAAGAAGTACGCAATTGTGCCGGAAGTACAGTAACTCTTGGTCTATGGAGCGCAAAGGTATAGTCTTATCAAATTCAATCTTCTCATTCCAATATACTGACTGATCTTCTAGGGTCAACGCACCCGCACTTTGCACATTCCCGTCCCCGCTGATACTCCTTCCCTTGGCCTCACCCTGCAGTGGACAGGTATCTCCACCGTCTCGAATATATGGCACATTCTTGACGTTCCTGCCAATTCACCGGCTGACTTGGCCGGCCTCCTTCCATACAGCGATTACATACTCGGAACTCCCGAAGGGGTCCTTCACGGCGAAAGTGGACTCGGCGAATTAGTCGAAGATCACATTGGACGACCTTTAAGGCTATATATTTATAACAACGAGTATAATGTTACGAGGGAAGTTACAATTCACCCGAGTAGGGACTGGGGCGGAGAGGGTGCATTGGGTTGCGTGTTAGGGTATGGAGCTTTACATAGGCTGCCGGCGCCTTTGAGTGAGCCGGTTGCAGGGCCAGGGGAGACGCTATTTGAGGGCGAGAGTGCAAGATTTTCGAACGAAGAACCAAGAGAGAGTTTACAGAGTGGTGGAGAGGGAAGTCAATTCTTTGTGCCAGCTGCAGCGGCGACGGAACCGAGTGAGTTTTTGGTTCCAGCTCAACTTGCGGCTGCGACGACTACAACACCTGCCCGAAAAAAGGAAAAAAAGCATGGGAATAATCCCAATAAGATGATGGATGATTATTTTATGGAAGGCGAGAAGAAGAGTAGAGAGCTGGATCATGCGCCCACAAAGGGTGTAGGTGTTCCTCCGCCTCCTAAAATAGGAGCACCTCCGAGGGCTGGGACCCCAAAGATTGCAAGTCCATCAGCAAGTAGTCCGGTACCATCGCCGGCAGCAGATGAGAAGAAGGATCCATATGATAGTGGTGTAGACTAGCCGTTTGAAAGGAATTTGAAGCGTGCCTCGCGAATATCATTCGATTGTAATTTTTATAACTCGTAAAATTGTAGATGTATAGTCCCCTCCCTATTTTTGGTATTCCTCCAGTTCCTGCACTTTCGACTCGGCATTCCCATCCACCAAAACCACGCCCAAACCTTTAACTCGTCTAGTTGATGAAGTTAACGCAGAAGAAATGTAGAATCAAACTTCCGAACACGTAATCCGCGAAGGCCCTACCGTAGCAATTAGCATATCCGGGGATCAAACAGGAGCATAGGATCCCTACCTCTCTGGAGACACCGAACTAAACTCCGCCTTGTTTTCCACGTTTGTCTGTATGCGTAATGAAGCCGTCAAGACGAATTGACCAACCGTCGCCGAGAACCCGGAGAGAAATGCGTTGAAAGGCTAAGAAAGAATTAGCATCATTTTATTGTCCCCGCGAACTTCTGAGCCTATATAATCCATAACTCTCTAATCTCCTAACCTGGGGAGAACAAAATGAAGTGACCTACAAAATTCCCCACTATAACACAATACAGAAACTGTAAACCTCCCACTACAACCAAAAACGCCATAAACACATCAATTAACTTCGTTCTTTGTGGTGTCTTCTCAAGATAGTTCTGCCAGATACTTAGTGCTACCTGTTGAGGCGATTGGTTTGATGAAGATTTGGAGAGGTTTTTGATAGGAGCAGAAGGTGCTGGAGTTGTAATTTCGGTGGCTGTGGATGAGGAGGAAGCGGCATTATTTCTTTTGGGCGCCATTATTGCGATTTCGAAGAAAAAATGCGAATTGGAGAAAGTGTTGTGGTCGTGAATTTTGAACTTTCGAAATGAGGTTTGGATCTGAGAGCTCGAGGCCACGAAGCTTGATGGGGATTATGGAGAAAGGCTAAAAGTTACAGGGTTCGGATTTGCATGGGGGAAGAGCCGAGGGGTACCTGCTGTACGGCAGGCATCATAGCTTTCTTTGTGAACATTTCATACCATCTACCTATTACCATCAACTTTATTCTAATCCGATCGTAATTTATTGCAATAGCAAGACTACTCGTAAATTTAATTGACATACAATCGCAGACATGGCAAGTATACAATTTTGCCAGCAGATGGTGGGAGAGGTGTTGACAATGATCAGGGAATCGAACTTCCAGCATACATCTTGGGCGCCCTTACTGCCGGTGGGGGAACTATGGGCTACGTGAGAACTGGTAGTATTCCATCTATCGCTGCTGGCCTCACTGTAGGAGGCTTGTATTTATTGGGTGGATATCGTCTTCAAAACCGCCTATCATATGGTCTTGAGTAGGTTACTTTTGATTGGAACTAGAAACTCAATTACTAATTGGATCAACCAGAATGACTCTGCTCGCATCTATCGTTCTCGCAGGCTCCTCTATCCCACGAGCGATCAGGTCCCAGAAACCATTGCCTGCTGGCTTGAGCGTCCTTGCTCTATATGGACTGTTCACTTTTGGAAACGCTTACCGAGCTCGAAAGTAGATATGGGTGAGATGGGCGGAATGGGCTGGAAGGGGAAACAATCGGAAATGGAAGGAAGCCAGATATGCACTATGTATCGTTCAATGAAAAAGTTGAAGGCTTGTGGCATAATTCGTAATGGTTCCCGTGTTGAGTTGTTGATATGACTTTCATACCAGTGGAGAAGCTTCGGCAGGCTCTTTAGCCGTTTGCTGTTTCCCATATGCCTTTGAATTCCCAGCGTAAATCTCCACTTGCAAGGACCAATACAATACGCCTCCTATGCCGAAGCATTTCCTTTTGGTCCGACGCCGTCCCAGTTCCAACAAACGCCACCGTCTCTCCGAAACACACAGCATCTCCTACGAATCTGCGACTTCACGCCTCACGAGTTCTCTTCAATCTCTGCCCACTTCGCCTTGATCTGTTCTCTCTTGATCTTTGCTGCTTCTCTGTTCGCCGCCGTTCGTTCTAATCGCTGTGCTCGTAGACATTTGTTGACTGCTGTTTTCTGGGAGTTGCACATTCCCATACATTTCCAGAGGAATCCTCGAGCGTGGCATTCGTCTAATGCTGCCATTACCTCTTCGCAGGCTACGAGATGTTAATGATGATTCGAAATGATCTGATGCGCGACAGAATAGGGCAGGGTTTCCGCTAGAACAGCGAATTGGAGTAGATACCTGAAGCATTGTCTTTGGTCCATAAATGAGGATGCATGATGAATTAAATGCAAGTCAGATAGATGTGCAGCGTAGATCAAAATGTCCCTTAATTAAATTAAATCGGTATTGCTCATGAAAGAGAGCCAGTATGTGCCCAAAATAATGTTCGCGGTGACCTCCGGCAGAAACGTTAATGGACCAATCAAATGATTTATATTCGGCCCCTCGTCTGATAGACAGTGCAAGCTTCTTTTCCACAAATTCATCCAAAAACCGCTCCTACAATCTACAACCACAGAGCACTCTTTTAGATTAAACTCATTGTACTTCAGTATGGCCCAACAAATTACAGCGAGAAAACAACAAGGTTCGATGCAATGCTCATCGAATACTTCTGGATCAAGTGCTAATTAAAACCGATATTTCAGAGCTCCAGCTCCAATATACAAATTACAAGAATGGTTTGCAGCAAATAGCACAGAAGATTGGCGATGTGGAATCAGAGGCAGAAGAGCACAAGTGAGCTACCAACAATTCTTTTCATTCGACGGAGACTTGTCATCGCCTTGCTTCGGTGCACCAGGTGGATGGGCAATATATTGATATCTCACCGCTTCAAAGTATTATGCTTACCGCTTGCATTTCAATAGACTCGTTCTCGAAACGCTCGAACCTTTGCCTGGTGATCGCAAGTGCTTCCGAATGATAAATGGTGTTCTGATCGAGATGACTGTAACGGGTGTGGTCCCGGCTCTGAAGACGAATTCGGAAGGTCTACGGAAAGTCCTGGAGGATCTCGTCATCCAATACAACAGTAAACAAACGGAGATGGAGAAATGGAAGGTACGACTTGTTCCCCGCCATCGCGATGGTGCCATCAGCTGATAGTGAATGTTTCACAGAAGAAGAACAATATCCAGGTAGTGCAGCAGTAAAGTCAAGCAATTGTCACAGGGTTTGGAGTATGGGCGTTGCATCTACGGCAAGGTCGGGTAAAATCTACATATGGCTCATAAGGCGGTCAATAGGAAGGAATGAGTTATTGCCCGGTTCTTCTCCTGCATAACGGGGAAGCAAGTATGACATACGCGGGAAGCATTCATGCCCAAGATCTCGACATGTCAAGATGATTCTTCTCACATCCAAGTTACCCCGAAGGTTGTGACATTTTCATATGCATCGCGAAATTTTCAGTACGACGTCATCACAACTTCTGGTATATTCGAATTACTGGCTAGATGGATGTGTTGTACATTAAGTCAAGTGAGGCTCCTATGATTTGTCACGGCGGCTCGCGTCTCAGCGCCCAACGAGAACGCCCTGAGTTGAAGTCTTGATGCCCAATCATAGAAGGCTGTCAGGAATGAGAGGACCCGAAGAATCCATCCTGTAGGCTAAGTTCGCATCAGAAGCGCGGTGTGTTGTTCACTCACCACCAGGCTGACGAGAACCCTGTCTCTGCAGCACGATCCCCGTTGTGGGGTTGTGTTAGAAATCCAACGGTATGGTATCTCATATTGTACGTATGATGGGCGTTGAAACTTTCTGCAATAATACTCAGATTTATATCTATTTGCAGCAATATGACGACAACGACGACGACAACAACAGTCATGATGTACTTCAACTATATTTACAGGATCTTCCTTTTGTCATTACTGTCGTACTGTACAAGTATTTTCTCTGACAAAATGCAATGCTGTACTTGGTTGTGGAGCACTTCCCATGTGGCTCCTCCTGCTGTGTACACGTGCAATTGTATTTGTTCATCAACCTCCATGAAACATGATGAAGTACAAGCAAAGCAGGAGAACATTTCAAGACATCTAAGTACACACACGTACCTATATCCGGAATGCCATCACACCTTTCGTATTACCCTTGGAATATCCCCATGTCTTTTCAAATATGTCATATCACGTAAGATAGATAGTGTTGTTGTGCGATGAAGAAGTGTGATGGAAGAGAAGACTCAAGGTCCGGTAGAATCAAAAGTAGGCTCAAAGGGTCAAACAGGTGAGATATGGAAGACGCAAAAGGGAAGATTGAAGCGAGGGTTGAAATGATCCTAGACCTATATGATTGAGTGAAGGGCATAAATATGAAAAGGTGCAGCTGATAGGCCGCATAATCATTGAATGCATTGGTGACCATGGTGCATGTGGCACAGCAAAACTATCTTAATTGGAAGGTGAATAAGAAATCAAGATAGCTTCATCGTCGAATCAATTTAATGAATTTAATAATAATTTGGAAAAGCAATTAATTTAGCCAATTATATAAGTTAATTGAAATTTCATTTTATTTATCCAAAAAAAGAAATCATTCTATATTATCCATTCATAGATCTTACCGTTTTCCGAGAAAAAAATAGGAATATAGAAATTCCCAAGGCGATCTTGAAGCCAGCCTTGCTTCTGGTACCTGACAGCGTAAAATCTCGGTCAAGCTTCATCCGCCATTCACATCGTCTTGAGGCAATAGAACCAAATCGGTAGCCATTGCATATTTGATACCCATTCGCACTTCGCATTACCATTACATGGTAGCTTTAAAAATCCATTTTCAGTACAATAGTTACATGTTTACCCCCATTTGGATAGCTAGAGAGAGATATTCTTAAATCCCTACTGTAACTTGCATATCATACAAATATCGGCAGAGACAAAGCAAACAAATGTTAACAACATATGTACCTGATTTTAACTTAGAAGTTTTATCCAACTTAACCTAAATTAATATACAAATAAGTTATATACAGTAAAGATTGATTGAATTGATTGAATTGAATTGAACCGGTCTAGATCTCGAGGAGGAAAGTGAATAATGCCGTCCATACCATACCGTACCATACCATACACCATACCTTTTCAAGGGTTGGCTACCGTATTCTCTTATGACTACTATTTTCCTTTTGCTTTGCCTTCCAATTGCGTTTGATTTCCAGTTTCTTTTCCTTTACTTTTTGTTTGATCTTGTCTTTTGTTTAGTCTTTTTTTTTTTTTTTCTTTTGGCTGATTCACTCCAAAACATTAATTCTACCTAGAATAAGAAACCTCCAGAACTACTAATAATAATAAGTAGAAGCAAGTTGTATTCTCCAAATCTACAAATTCCGAGCGCAACCTTACAGCTTACTACTGGTACAGCTTTGCTAGCTTGCTTGCTTGCTTGCTTGCTTGCTTACAGCTACCCCCCAAAAAAAGTTAACTTAAGGTTAATCTAACCAAATTCTATCAAAATCCTAGAAATCTATCTCAACAGCCAAAGATATTTATTTTTCTAATTAATTTATCCATTGAAACCCCACGTTTATTTACATTTTCCCATGCATCTTATTATTGTCCTGCAGATTTCTTAGAAACACAAGGCGCACTCGTGCAGTTGTCCTCGAATATCTCCGATTTCGAGAGCTAAAGTGGGTAAGCCTTCTTTTTCACAACAACCATACCAAATTCTATCCACCCTTTTTCCCTTTCCCGATTTTTTTTGTAAATCTCTGACGCGAGGAACCTGCAGCCTAGCCCAGAAAATAATATCCTTCTAAGACCCTGGTTTCATTACGAAAGGCGCAATCCCCCGTTAAGTCGCGTCCTTTTCGGCAATATTCACGAGCCCATAAGCACATTTGGAAAAGAAGGCTTCCTGCTCGAGGATCGACGCAAGTCAACACGCAGATACGCATAACTGCGAGATCGCAGGGCTTTACGACGTGTCCTACACATCATACGGCCGACGTGGCAACCAAGGAATTTTGAGAAAGCGGCTATCCGATACCTGCACGTATCCTAATACATCATGTCCAATTCCCCTCCAAAGGAGACGGAGGTTGAACAAGGAGTCTCGCCAGATGACCCGGACGCACAAATGAATGAGCATACGGATCCACACGTTTCTGGAGCATATGAGTTCGATGTCAAAGAACAAGATAGATGGCTTCCAATTGCAAATGGTTAGTTGATGATTTTATTTTTTTTACAAGCTATACTTCATCTCGGTTTGAAGCTTGTGTATTATTGCATATCGAAGCTCGACTTGACTGGTATCGCTTCGACGATCAGAATAACATTACACGCGCATGTTTTCGCCATTGGGCCTGTCAAGAGCTCGGGACACAAACGCGTCGTTCTAGCGGTGTTACGGCGGTCATACATCCTATCATGTCCCACGATTCTTCGTCTCGATCACCAGAGACGCCTGGCGCCCCAAAGGATGAAAAACATGATCTTGGTCATTCAGAAGCTAACATTCGTAACTTTGCGCCAGTTGCCCGTATCATGAAGACGGCTCTACCTGAAAATGCGAAGATTGCGAAGGAAGCCAAAGAGTGCATGCAAGAATGCGTCAGCGAGTTCATTTCATTCATCACTAGCGAAGGTATGTCTCGGCCCGAAATCTAAGACAGAGCCGTTTGTACATTGTACATGTCTAATTACCATTTCACAGCCTCAGAGAAATGTCATCAAGAAAAGCGCAAGACAGTCAATGGAGAAGATATCCTTTTTGCCATGACTTCTTTAGGGTTTGAGAATTACGCCGAAGCGCTCAAAATATACTTGTCGAAATATCGAGAAGTGAGTTTTGCCATACTATAAAACGTCTACTAGCATCTACCTATGATCTATGCTTACCGTGCCCTATAAATGTACAAGACTAATGCAAAGTTCTAGCAACAATCGACAAGAGGTGATCAAAATAGACCTGGTAGCTCTGGGTTTGGACCAGCTGCTGGATCTGCTTCTGCCAATGCCACGTCAACAACTTTCACGGGTGGAGCAGAAAATACTAACAACGTCCTTGCGGGTCAGCAAGTAGAAGGTGATCATGAGAGTGGTGCTTATGTTTATGGTACGGGTCATAACGGTGCTACGGGTGGAGAAGGCTATTAGCGTGGGTTTCCTTACAAATTGAGCCATTATTAAGATATCGGGCGGGAGCAGAAAGATTTATCAGGAGAAATGGATGTATGAAAATGCAATTCGGTAGTGTATCGAGTACATGAATAGGTGTTGGATGGGAGGAACTTGGGTGGGTGCCAAAGGCTACTTTTGAGATATCCAAATCGCTTGCTTTGTATATGAATGGACAGGGCCGAAAAGTAAGGGGTGTTTTTTGATGCTTTATTAGATTTCTTTTGGCTCTTGAGAGCAAGAGGCCGATAACCTCAGTGGGGTTCGGTCTTGAGAATCGCTCAAATATGGTCGAAAATGACATTGAGCAGTAAGGCGAGCATCAGATGTAGGATAAACAGCCCCGCATCAGATTGCCAGAAATAATATTACCCATCTTATAAAACTGACTGCACATGAAAATTGAGTGAAGAGTGTTATTGATTCTGTGACTCTGAGATGAGGGTTTTGGTGTCATAATAATTATTACATATTGTTGTCTCTAAAGTTGATACTCACTATCTTTTGCCATTACTACAGTATAGGTCATTAGTAGGTGCAATACAAACTCACCATACCATAACTTTTCAATGTTTAATAATTTTTTAAACATTAATCTATTCGACTTTAAATTTCATAATTGATTAAGTATAGAATAATAAGGTACCTAGGTAGCTATTAGTTAAAATGTTATAAAGATGATGATATATTTAAATTTA
>JWJA01000031.1:0-14021 GCA_000812885.1 Lanzia echinophila
CGCTTAAAAGACCCTTCCACAGTCTCTATTTGGGAAAGCGTCAAGAGCGGCTCTGATTAGACTTTCTGTGGAAATGAATAGTCAGCAACTATGAATTCATTAGTCCCACAAACTCTTTCTGATTCTTTAGTCTACTGCTTTAAAGGTCTCGCAAGTTCCATAAATACTGGTTATTTTTTTCAATTCAGTCCTGCTTTTATCATCTCAGTTCAAAGCTTCCACACATGCCTCTCATAATCTACGAATCCGAACGTGAGGTAGTATACGCCTTTCCAGACGCCAGACAAGTTATAATTTGGGACCAATATTCAAACGCCTGTCTTGTTATTCATTTGTCTTACGAGCATATTGACGCCCAAACTTTTGAAGAATCTAGGGACGGACTTTACAATTGGATGCAGATATGGCGCGCTCATTCACACCCGTAATTCCAGAACAATGTGCTCAATATGCACAATTCATGTCTAAGCTGTCACAAGAACAAGCTGAGTCTATCTTCTGGATACTGTTCTGCCTCGTCATCGTTATGTTGACGGTTTCCGCGCAATGCTTCGCTGATTCCGCAAGCCATGCCGCGTTAGTTTCCCCTTTCCCATAGCCAAGTCCTTCTTCCCTCTTCACTGTGCGCCTCCAGCCTGCAATAGAAACTAATACCCGGTTCAGGAAAATCCACAAAGCAGCGGCCGCTTCTAACCCGTTAGCCCCTGAACAACTTGCAGAATATAAAATCCGCCACCGTCGGTCCCAATTGCACTGTGTTCATATCTCGTTCGTGTGTCTAGTCCTTTCAGTCGGGTGCACAATTATCGAAGCCTACGCCGCTCTCAGTCTCATGTTCTGTTGGCGCGTCGATCTCGTCTTTTTGTACTGGTCTTTCTGGACACTGATTCAAGTCGGTTCTTCCATTGCGATTTTTGGCGTCACAGCAAGTCAGCTCTGGGCGCTGGGGCAAAGGGAACCCCTGTCGTGGTCTGTAGCTTTGGGTACACCCGTGTTGTGTTTAGCGGCGCTGGGGGTTATGGCGATTCAGCTAGGCTCAGATTTGGTGAAGTGGTGCCTCGGGATAGGAGATGAGGATGAAGGATCAGAAACAAGTAATCTGTAAGTCTTCCTTCACTGGCGGGTGTAATGACTCAGAGACTGCCCTCAGAATCACAAACTCCCACAATACAATTGGCATTCAAGTGAATGGTATTTAGTTCGAGCTATTCATTGTTCTAGTCTCTCCCAACATGTCTATAAAACCTGACCCTTACCACGTGTGTTTCTATTTGATAAGCTAATCGGAAATAGTAGGCCCAAAGATATCACGGACGAAGAAAGTGCTATCCAAATCCACGGTGCCACACTCGTAGCTTTCACAGTGGACCGCCGCCCGCTTATATCGTATCCTAATATGCCGGATGTTTTACATGCTGATGCGAGGTTATTCGGTCATACAGAAGATGGGCGGCCAATGTTCGTGTATGAGCCAATTTCAACCACTAGCGCTATCACACCGGCAACGAGCCTTCTCACAGAAACATCGAGTAGCAGTTCGGATTGAAACGATTATGCTCACAGCAGTGGTCATTAAAACGCTGCAAGGATTGAAAGACATCAAAGTCGGGTACATTTGAAAATATGTAGGAGCCGGGTCCAGAGATAAATATCTCAGTCCATGGCCAAAGGTGTAATCGATGGAGAATTTGCCACGCACAACGTTTAAACAGAAACAGTATTCGTATGAGTCCGCTGGCTAAGAAGAGCACTGGCTGTTCCAAAGACTCAATCTTTCCGAGATCATTTCGTCTCACTCGCAGAAATGTTCAAACATCGACAAAAAAAAAGGGAACCAAAATCTTTAGATTGGATGATTCTGTTTATTGAGGAGTCTATATCAGGTTGCTATACAGCTCTACCAGCTTTGCCAACTTGAATGATCTCTCCAGTTAGCTGCTCATCGCTCCTCAAAACCGGCCAAGAAGCTCCATCGGCTTTCACCAGTGTCAATTCCAGCTTAGTGCCCATAATCTTGAACGACGAAGCCTCGGTATCGATGGTGCCGAATAATGGAACAGCATTTTTGTACCGTTTTGGAACAGAATCGGTAGTAGGGAGGTTGAGCGCGACTTCTTGTGAGGAGAATTGTATGGTAGCCTTATCTTTGTTTATTTTCTTAAGGAAGAAGGATGCAATAACTGATGTTGCTGTCTGATAGAAATCATGTCTAAATAGATTCAATATTAGTACCATGTGTTAACCCAAGCATATTGCTCTTGTTCCTAGCCAAATGTAAAACTCACCTAACGGTCTCCAAAACTTCCTCGTCCCCGCTCTTCCCAGCTTTATTCTTGCCGCCGCTTCCAATGAACAAGTGTCTATCTTTAGTCTGACATCCCCCAATCTTCATGAACTCATCGAATTCTAGAACTCTCCTCTTACAGCATGTATAACCCTTGCTTCCCTCGTGGAAAATAGGCGCCCCAGGGTGAAACACGCACTTCTCCCCTTCTCTTCCCTTGCCTGAAAATTGCTGTCCACAAGCCTTCCGTCTGCAGGTCTTCCCTGCCGGAATCTCAAGAGAAGGATCATCGTCTTCAGATTCTGGAGGAGGTGGGGGCGGGGTAGCTGTCGGTTGGGGAGCCGAGACTGGAGCGCGAGTAGGTTCGGGTGGTGGTGATGGTGTGGGTGAGACCTGGGAGGGAGTTTCTGGAGCTGCTTTCTTCTCGACTTGGGGTGGATGATCGGTAGTGCTGTGTTTGCCCGTTGTACAAGGTGGAATGGCAAGGAATTCGTCAAAGGTTAGAACGCGAGGTTTGCAACATTTCCAGCCTTAGTGTACAGGTGATTAGTTAGTTCTTGGGAGCTTAGGGAATGCAGATAATGGAATAAGCACACCTTTTTGGCCTTCATGGAAAATTGGTGGTCCAGGATGGTAAACACAAGCCTCCTCAGGATCAGAATACACTTTTCCACAAGATTGATGGACACATTTTTGCGCCATCTTGGTTATCTTATTCTTTATATCTTTGATATCTTTGATAACGGAGGGAGGGGGGTAAGAAATAAGGTAATATGGAAAACGGGATGTATTAAATGAGGATCAAAAGTTATGTCCCACCTTCTCACCTTTCAAAACTTGTATTCTAGAAAGCTCTATGAAGGATGGCCGATGCCGATGCCATCGTTCTGCCGAATTGTGGCTCAGTGACCTCACCGCCTTCCGACCCGGTTTTTTAATTCCAATCAAATTGTACATTCTCTTCTTATGTAAGAGCCCCTTTAAGCCACACGGGAGCTTTTTCAAGAGAGTGTGATGTTCTTATACACTTGGTAATTGAGACTTGAATGGTAATTGATTCAATTTTGATGGCTTCTTATTGAATACTCGAACCATAACGTACTGTCGGAGGTTAAAATCAACTACGAGATATATACGCAGTATCTGTAACTGCCGACGGACAACATGATGGTATTTTATATCGAAACTCCTTATTTACACTCGAAGACAGCATGCTTATAAGCTTCGGTTGCTGTGCCCTAGTCTGCGATGTCATAAAGGCCGCCACTATGGGAGGGAGGGAGCCACTTTCGCACATGGACCGTTGGGTATAATCTAGATATGTGTAGCACACAGCTATTAAGAAGCGCCTGAAAGTCTCTCGAAAATTGAAATCGAATTAACAATTATATTAGGGTACATACACCTAATAGCGATACGGCATGGAATTGATCTTGAAGATTCAAAGGATCTGTATCAAGACTTTTAGCTGCACCGGGATTTGTTGCCTTCAAATGGGCGAACAGGTCTTCTCCAATAGCTCCAGGATCCTCGAAGCCATCGCTGGGGCATGCAAGTGATGTCAAGACCAGGTTGATAGCATCAAGTGAAAACGTGATTACTGGCTCGGCGGTCGTATACAGGGAGCCAACAGGACTAGGAGTGAGTGCTCGAAGAGCTTCGAAGGCGAAACAGAGCGTGCCGTTGCCTTCGAGAAGGTACTCGCAGGTGACGAGTCTTCCAGTAAATTTTACAAGGTCAACTCCAAGGAATGTATTCGTGCCATTGACATTACTTCCAATGCTATAACTCCACGCTAAAAGAGTACTTCTGGAGTGAGAATGATGCACTTATCTGAAAAGAACAAGACGTTCGAGAAGGCCTTCTAAGTCAGGTCCGCCACCAAATCAAGCAAATGGTAGTCATTTGTACGGCGGTCAAAATTGCCCGGGAGACGTTTGGTTTTGTCTGCAAGAGTAAAAGTTAGCGCTGAAGGCATAGTCACGGACTGTAAAAGTTGATCTACACACCTATACAACCATTCCTATATTCCTCTGATGCATTTCCGAAGACACGGGCAGGAAAGCAGTACGCAAAGTTGCGAAAGAACCAGCCACCAAATGGTCCGTAATAGAAACTCGGGTTGGTGGCTACGGCCTGGTACCAACGGTTTACACCATGTCTAGGAACACATCGATGGTATAATTAGGCACCTCAGCGTCTTTCTGCATATTGTACAGCTCCATGAAACAATCCACGTTCATGTTGGTGTTGTCCCCACTAGGGTCATACAGATCATTGCGAGTGGCAGAACTGTCCACCTCCATCATGTTGTGTGTTCCATCCAAGCCCCTCGGTGTTCCTATGCTTTGTGAGATCGTGCTAAAAGCTGGGTTGGGATTTGCCACCTCAGATTATCGAGAAGGTTCTCCACAAAGGGTGTTTCGCCGGCCATAGACAGACTTGGGTCCAATGATGCCATATTACCTCCCATGGTAGTTCCATACAACTTCCAAGAAAAGACCGATCTCAAGGCCCATACCCAAGAGCTGCCTCACAGGCAGTCACATATTCGAGAATAGAAGCAACTCCATTACGTTTCAGATAACTGTGGTTTGCCATAACATTTAAGCCCGTCTAAAGACCTTTCACATCTCCATTGTCATAGTCAGGCATCATGAACACATGATCACAGCTACCGTCGATCCTTTGAGCTTCGGCATTAAAAGATAGTTGAATTACTCCGGTTGCGAGCGGCTTTTACGGTCTCAAGAAGAGACGCAAACCAAAGACGCAGCGGCCGTTGATTAGTACAGAGGCACTTTTAAGTTTATCCAACGGGATATCCTTGGTCAGGTCAACATCTCCTAGTCCACCGGTAGGGAAAGCGAAGATTTCCGAAGCGGCCTCCAGGAGTAGAAGTATCGATGCACAGCTGAAGTTCTTCATCGTGGGGATCTAAAAAGCGTGAAATCGAAGAAGAAAATTCGAAACGAATGAAGAATGTGTGAATGAGCGTGTGGTTGTAGATGAGTGGCTGACTACATAGGGAGGGCTGTACACTTTGGGTAGAAGCAATATCTACCTTGCGATGAAGAGGGGGAATCAACCTTCTCAATTTCAAGGTTTCTTCACTACCAAGTTCTTGGAATCTACGGTCCCAGATAAGTTATTCTAGTTGTGTGTATTACAAGGCTGATATGTAGACTGCAGTTGTATATTCGAGTATATCTACCTTTCCGATTCTAATTGGGTATCTTATGGCGGTTGAGGGTATTCGCTGTCTCTATTTTTTCTCTATCTTACCCACCTACGTACGTAAATTGGATTCCAAGTACAACCAACCATCAGAGCCTACACACAAGAATTGGTGAACTCCAATTAGAGCACACAAATTCAATAACATAACTGAGTGAAGGTTGAAGATTGAAGTATTGGATTGTGAGGCTGCTGCTTAATAAATTATTGCATCCCCTAATGCGACTTGATATGGATATGAGGTTTGTCAATTCAAGATCCCGAACCCCATCCCGAAGTCGGCGGAATTGATTCATCTGATATCTTTTTTTCTTTCTTTTCCAGTAATTATATACCGGTGAAGATGCATATACTCGATGTGTCTCAGTAGTTGTCCAACATCTGTATGGCAAGTATTTGATCCTCTTATAACTTTGAACAAGGGTCTCTAACGAATATGCAATTCATTTATTTCTGGGTCCGACCCGCTAAATGACAATAGTTAAGGAGGGCTTGGTTAGGGGAGGGTGGGAAAATACTAGGGTTTTGTAATATAGTGCTACAGTAATTACAGTAATTTGGTCGGGAGGGTTTTGTAAATCCGTCGGCTCGGGTGGGGCCTCCTACATCTCTACGGAGTACATCTCTTCATTCCTCGGAGAAAGCAATTACGGACTTTAAACGTTCACCTGAAGTCCGTACTCGCCGCCTAGGAACCAAGAGATGTAGGAGACCTCCACACAGTAGTGAGTGCCGACGAACAACCTTGTAAGTTGTATGTTCACCACTTTATACCCCCGGAGATTTTGAGATTTACTTTCCTAGGGGAGCATGTTCAGCAAGGAAAATAAGAGTATATCTTACTCTTACTCTCATAACAGCCAAGGAAGAGGAAAGGAATGAGAACGAAAGTGGCTTATCCCCTCCCTCGCTCTCCACCCTAAACCTAAACCCTGTTAAAACCTATATATTAACCCTAAAATGCTTATTTTGCTTGGGAAAAGTGCTGCTCCTCAGCTTAAAGCTTTAACTTTTTTGATTATTGATATCTAATTTCTTATTACAGTACCTAGGTAGGTAGGTTGCTGAAAAGCTCCCCAGTGCCTGTTAAGCTTTAAAGTTGTTTTACGAAAAGTTTAAAACAAATTCAAGTGATTTTACAAGTCTTTTAAATAAAACATTATAAAGTTTATACGCAAAGATATAGAAATTTCTTTAACCTAAAGGGTTTAGCTCTTACCTAGATAGGATGCTAAATCACGCGTATTGCGCTACAGCCTGTAATCTGGCAATTAAAAACCGTTGCAGTGCTTTACATAATCTATACAGAACCCTAAAAGGTTCATGATCTGCATGTTCATCCTATGCTTCATCATGTTATATGTAGCTAGGGTGTCTAAATGGTACTGCAGATCCAACTTCCGAGTAACCTTGGCTACGTAGAAGCCGAAAACAGACTTTCCTTCTCCCCAATGTGTGTAACTCGCCCGGTATTTACCCGTTTGTTAGAATTATCAGAATACGTTGTCTTCTTGACTGTGTGGATAACCGTTTTTTATGAAAGGTGGACCATGGGACCTAACCGAACCTGGCGCACCATATGTGGATTTGACAAAATGTATTAGGCACTGCCGATCACTCGGCTAATGTTTTAGTTTGAATTAAACCTGATGACTCCTGATGTTGCTGCGTCTGGATCAATAATTGGGAGAAATGTTGTTGTTTCCTTGACTCTCTTCCCAAGAAAACTTCGAGTTCAGGCACAGCCCAATATATCGGTATGCATTTGGGACATTCTGCACCTTTTACATGCTAAAAGCGATATAGACTTGAGATGAAAACTGATAATGGCTGGTGATATAATCTTTATGTAGATGGAAAGGCGCAAATAGAATAGGAAAGTTCGCTTATCGGCGCAATGATCCCGCGAATCGCTATCGATGTTGATGAAGAAGAGAGGTAAAGTGAAGAGTGCATTGCAAGATAATATAGAGGGGAGGTGCCTTGTATATCGAGGATATAGTCGTTGGGTATTCGAAGCCACATGTGGAGCATAAAGGTTATATAGACTAGTCGAAACACCCACATGACAATCTAGTAGTTCTAGAACTAGTGCATCAAAACTCGGGACCGTTCCGAGGCGTACATTTGGCGGTGAATTTTGGTGGAGTCTGGCCACTCTGAATGTGAACTGATTATGAGACTCTATATTTATTATATATCGTAGTAATCCACAAACTTTTACGGCCGTTGAGATCAGACGAAAAATCACCTTATGGTAAAAACCCATATTGACGCGATGCGATAATATCAAGTACTGGGACCCTACCTGACTCGTAATTTAATAGGTTAATCTAATAGGTCAATGTACGGCCATGTCAGACATTGTCAGTTAATTTATCTACAAAGCTCGGATGAGAGATCTACGGTCGTACAATACTCATTACGGCCGCAATTTAACTTCTCCATTTTTGAATTAAAACTTCGATATTTTATGAAGTTGGTTTGTAGATCTTTTGATGAACCCCAGCCAAAGATCTACAGTACTTTATCGGTAATATATACGGTACTAAGTTGTTTCGGGTAAGTGTCTCAAATCCGCTAACATGGTCAGAGTGCTATTGCGCCAGCGCTGGCCCCTACACTCAGGGAGCATACGAATAATAGACTTTGAAGCCACGCATATAAGCCCCGCCGGCCCCGCACGCCGTGACAGCCTGAGAAATTTCTGTTAACTACCCACACTAATTCTAAGGAATCTAGAAGTTCATGCATTCAAAGCTACTAAGCCTAGTTTGCAACCGTTTGCGAGCTTAGATTTGGCATTTGAGGCTGTTGCAGGCGTTGATTAGGTATTTCAGGTTGTAAAATACTCCATGCATAACTAGTACATATGTACAGTAGCTGCAAGTTGTGTAACCCGAATGTAGCTCCAAAGACGATGTCTGTACTTCCGTGAACATCGTAATATATCTGTACCATAGTAGTTTCGTAATGTGTTCACCTACTTAACCAAAGTTTGACCTGAAACTCGACAAAACCCAAAGTCGAAATACCCTTACCCACTCTTCACACCCTAGGGCCTAGGCATTCGAAATTACTTAGTTCCACTATACCTGATAGTTACGAAACTACCCTTTTTTAGACCCTGGTTGTGGGTGCGTGTGGGCGGGTGGGCTGCGGGGCCTACCCACGTGTTGTGCTGGGTCTGTCTGGATCAGGATCAGTAGATTTTCTAATTTGCGATGCATATTGGTATTTCAGTACTCCGTGGACCGTGGAGAAGTTCAAAACGAAGTGGATTTCACCATGCTTTCACAAGTAGGAAAATTGGACCGGCGCAAGGGTGCCACGAATCCGATTATTTCCAACGGTTCGGAACCCCAAGCAGCCTTGTCTATAGGATTTAGTTCCGCACTCTTAATACCAAGCGGCCGAGAGACTTAGAAGCTGGAGATGTGAATTGAGCATGTTGAGTTCATAAGGAGGTAAAGAAAGGACTTGACATCGAATTGAACGCCTGCACAACTGTACACTAGGTAGGTAGAACTACTACTACTGTAATCCCAACGATCATAGGACTAATCCTCTTTCTATAACGTATACAGTATCTTCCCTACGTTCCCTACGTTGTATAATATACTTTAGAGGGAATTTTCCGCGTTTATAATACATATGCGAGCCAACATCACATATTACTCAGATACCCCAGCTTAAACCACTTAGTCCCAAGTATTCAGTGATTTTGCTGCTGCATCCCGATTCCAGAACATATAGATCGACTTCCACACATACGTATCCCAGACGGAAATCATAACACATTCATTATAGAATGTCGGGTTCCCAACCTTTCCACCACAGAACTTATAATCTTCATGTTGGTGAATGATATATACTTAAAGTGATATTCATCACACTGGCATCTAACATGTGTATTAATTTTTTCTTGACCCCCATAGTGGGGTTGACTTTCGAACTGTGTCTATTCTTTTGCTGCGATCCAAACTTTGAGTCTTGCACTCTATCTATCCATCTTTTCGGAAGAAAAGAAAATCACAAAATATTATTCTGAAACTTTTCATTTCTAAAGGAAACCTTCCTCCTGTGTTCTAATTGCCAGTTACACAGCATCAAGTTCAATTGCCACTAAATTAACAAGTAAATAAACTCTACAACAAAACAAGGCAAGTTCAGTTAGATGGATGTTTGACGTGGCAATACTAATGCTGTCGCTGCTGCTGTTGTCGGTGATAGTGAAAGGTTTGTGCACATGAGTCTTATAACTACTGGTGTGATATCCGCTGCATTCACACTATTGACATGTGTCTTAGGTAATTGGCACCACTTGTGCAGTAAGCTAAATCAAGTCAAGCTAAATCAAGTCCAGTCAAGACACTCGTGATCAGTATAACAAAATCATATAACTTCAACTTTGAAGTCTCTTTTTCTTGACTCAAACTTTAGATACAATGAATCAATGGGAACACAAACATCATCTGACATGTTGTTGCACTTAGGTAAACTGTCTGGTACCTGCAGTAGATGGATATTCATGCAGTGTGACTAATACCACGTGTATCCTATCGTATCTGTACTCAATGCACGGCCGCTGCCTCTGTCATGTGTATGTATGACAGGCACGTGCTTTAACGCCTCCGTTGATGATTCTGGAGACACAATATGCATGGCGTCGAAATAGCGAAAATCAGCGGCAGTGGAATGCGGCAATGGGATGCGGTGTAACCATCGACTATAATGATCAACTGGAAATGAAGATGTCGAAAAAAGCTTTTTGCATTGTAGTTACTTACAATCCCTTATTTTTATGTCCTCATCAAGAGTACATTAATATCTCAAGACTTTCACTTAGTTGTAGATAAGTCTGTTGCTGATAAAGGCTTATCTCATGATCAGCGAGTGGATATGCCTAGGAATTATGGCCACCACGAAGGCTTCCATGATACTCTTTACCCAGAAGATGTTGGGAAGATGTTGGTTGCTAAATGGTTGATAAGCTTGTATTCCTCAATTCTATCAAGACTCTAAGCTCCAGAATACCTCTTCCATATATATCCCTCTCGTTCATGCAAGCAACCTGTAATCCTAGCCTTTAGCCGTAAGTGATTCTGCCTTAACTCTGAGGAGGAAATATATACAACAGAAGATCTTTCCCAGCCGCACCATCCATCCATTCATTAGCCTAGCAACCTTGAAATCTCACTGGATTTTGCCTTGCTGTTGCCTTCTCATTTTCGTATCAGTTCTTCTCATGTTCGCCAATCTCATATCTTTGGATCCAATGGGATGACGGCATCAATGTTTGCAAGTGCAACAACAACCAACCAACAACAAACAATGCACAAACTTATGCTGCTGTTGGCGCGTCAAGATCCTTCTGGACTTTCCTATTTCGCTTTTGCCACTCCCTAGGCTATACAAGTTGCAGATCTTAATGAGGGCAAAAAAAGAAAGGTCCAACTTTTCATGATGCTTGGCGTTGGTTTGTTATAAGATTTTGATACAACGGTATTTGTCATTACCTTACCAACCCCCGTTTAAGCGCCCGACCATCAGTATCATCGGAGTCAATATTCTCTCCTAAGTTCCGGCCCCACCACCAACCTTAACCACTAAGTGCTTGCCCTCCCCAGATCCTAACATACACACAACCTAAATTTCAAGCAGAGGAGTACATCTCCCTTATCGTTTGATCTGTCGTCGAAACCCAAGTTGGCATAATCTGCGCATGCATGCTCCTTCTCAGCTCGCCCATCTTCTCAAACATGTCTTCTCCCCGAGTCCCCCCGAAAGCTTCTTCTCCTCCATTGGAAAAAAACATCAACCGACAAGCAGCTGAGAGAGGTCTGGCAAATTCCGGCAAAGTCACTGCTCCTCCTCCAAGATCCAAGCCTGTAGCAAGAATGACGCATTCCATGGGCTCGGAGATACATCCACAAGGGTCTCCAAATGCTACGGTCGGCGGAGGTGAGTCTAGGTAGGTGTTCAGCTCAGCTTCTGATGGCGCCAATTGCCATCACGATGCCGGGAGTCAAAGGAAGGTCCTATCTTGAGTTTGGGGGGCCAGCGAGATACCATCATTGGGTTGTTTTGACTTCGTTATCTTACCCTTGGGTGCCGAGGAAGTAATGTATATGCGCTGTTCATTAATGCTATGGGAGTTGTATTCCTAATCGGTGGTTTCGGCGCAAAGGATGCGGCGCAATCCTTCTCACTAGTCATCAGGAGTCGATTGACAATGCTGCTTACCATGCGTTCCTGGCTCGCTAAAAGGCTTACCTAAAGAATACGACCTCGCACACCATTACATCAGTGGCATATCACTTGGCTGCGTGAAAAGCCAAGACTTTGCTTGCGCGTCACTTATAGATATGAGGATTTTTTTTTCAGATCTCAGGAAGACACAGCATTTAGATAGATGAAATCTCGATTCTTGATACCGAGAATTGACATTTCAAAACCCCCACGCACGGCAGTTGAATAACGTCACTTTGAAATGATTTGATCCCAACGTGCCAAGCTACGAAAGTTGCAGCAATGCCGCCAACCATATAATTTTGTTGTTGTGTCGAACATGTGAGAATGACAAATATATTCAGGAGTTGACGACTTGACAATGACACCTTCATGAATAAGCATAATATTCAGATAAACAAAATGTGACCGTCCCTATTAAAACGCATACCATAATAATAGCGACGTCGCATTACGATAAGCGGTCGCTGAAGTGGGAAGGTAAACTGTTAGCTGTGAAATAAGCCATGTTTGAGCGGGTCGCACCGACTTGATATGCGGCAGGGGCCAGGGATTGCAATAGATCCTCGCGCCCCTGTGGGAAGATCTGCAGCCAAACTAAGAATTTTGAACCCTGGTAGATTTAAGTTTGGAGCAGGGATTAAATCAAATTTTCTTCCCTGTCCGATTTAAATCGAAGATTATCCGAGCATGTAAATTACATGGGTATGAAGAAAAGAAAGAAGTGGTGATCTTCCTTTTGTGGTTGCTTGAATAGATACGGGGGGGGAGGACACGAATTACAATGAATGACAGGGCGAGGAGGCTGTACCAATAATGCAGGCGGTATGTTTTGTAAACGTGTGATGATGCAGTTGATGTTAGGAAATATGTACAATAGGTAGTTCATGGACATGTTAGCCAATGACAACCTGTACCAAAGACATTGGCTTCAACATGGTGTGGTCAAAAAAACGGTTTTGACGCGATGCAGTAGGCATAAATATTTATGCACTCACGGCAACTTGCCTTAACCAAGTGCCTTAAGGCAAGTGCCGCAGCTTAATGATTTTTGACATAAATGACCGGGATAATTGTGTACAGGCCCCGGTATGAAGGGGGAAAAAATGGCGATTATTACCACAAATGATTCTCCAACGTAAATGCTCTGCGTCTTCGGACAAAGTTTCTTGTTTCGGTGATTAGAATTTGGAATGTCTGAGAAAGACAAGGGCTATAGTTATTTTTGACCTGATAATAAGACTAGAGGAGATTGGCGTGGAAAAATAAGAAGAAAATAGAAGGAGAAAGGGAGGAGGATGTAGTGGATGTGGTTAGGATCGGCCAACTGAAGATCCATTACTGTAACATTATGAAAATGATAGTGGATGCCCCGGCCAAGAAGTAATTGGTTCTAACATGACGTGGTTGGTGGCGCACATCTTGGGCGGAAGGAACGGTATCATCTTTCAATCTCTACGGCCGTATTCAATCAGACCATCATAGAGCAATAGATGAATATCCGCAAGGAGATCGTCCGCAACCTGGGGAGCATTAAGGTGGTACCATTCCACTCATGAATGGGGTGACGGCGAAGTCAAATTCCATAACGGGGAGCCCGATTAGTTCGGCTGTGGATCAAGCGGGAGACAGAACGATCAGCCAGTTGAAGAGTTTTACCGAAATAGGCCTCCACACGGAATACTACCTCGACAACTTAAGCCGTGGAAAATCCTTTCTCTGTTGCTTGTCAGAGCGACCTTGCGTTCCAGTCAAACTCCTTCACACTCATTTTATACCGTTGCAGCCACGTTTCCCGGTACCATAGCGTCTCGACCTGAACTTGGTATCGTCGCCTTGCATGATCCGGATACTACTCTGACCACATACCAAGAGCCTCCATCCATCCGATATCTTGTTTTCTTTATCTGATTTTGGAGTTTCCTAAAGGAGTAACCGGAGACTTCGATTTCGAGACTTCGATTTCGATATAAACCACAGTGTTTACCATAGCGTTTTCTTTTCTAATCCAGATACGATATCATTCATATACTCGCCTTCTCCAGCGTACTTCTCAATTCCTCAAAACAACAGGATCACGCTTCACTTGAAATCATCATTTTAGCACCAAGTTTTGGGGAGAAAAAGACTTCAACGCACGCAACTTTACTTCACAGAGGCAAGGACACTTCCGTTGTGTTAATCGACTACGATATTCACCAACTCAACATTGCTTCAGCTCGACCTGATCGACTTCCACACATACGTA
>JWJA01000038.1:0-13991 GCA_000812885.1 Lanzia echinophila
GGCGTGTAATGGAGGGAATGGAGGGAATGGAGGGAAGGGTTAGTTGATTGAGTGTTGAGGAATTGAGTTGAGGAATTTGGTTTATGTTTATTGGGCTGTTGGGGGGAGGGGGTGGGTTCGAACGCAATATATAGATGCTGATCGTTCTCATCTGAAGATGGAAGTCTAATCTGAATGAGCACAAACTTCAGTTAACAGTACAATACAGGACCCCGCACAAATAAGGTGCAGCTTGGAAAGATCACGGAACATTTTTCACTAAAACGAAAGGATCATGTGTACTCATGAGAAACTTTTCCGGCCTTACTGCATACCGATTCCGCGCAATTTATTGGGGTAGGAGAGAATTTCTATATACGTTTCCATGACTATCAAGCTAGATGGGAAAGAGATCTGAATACATGAGAGCAAAGACTTGAAAAGAAACATTTGTATCGAGAAACGACAAGGACCCTGAACCAAAGTATCGAAGCTATATGCAGAAGAAATTCAGCTGGCGATCAGCTAAGTAAACAACTATTTTGTCAAAGCTAGTAGCTGCGAAGTGAGTAGGATTAGAAGTGCTTAAATGGTTGTTTTCGGGATGATGTACATTTGGATGAGACTGGTATCATTTATAGCTTCATATCATCTGAAAAATACATTTCGTTCTGGAGTGCAGCATGAATTTCGACATATAGAGAGCGTTCTCAGAGCTCTACACAAAAATTACCCGTAAAACGCAGAGCTCACGCTTTTATCTCTTTGTAGAGTAGGAAATCCCCGGCTGGTGAAAGTCTCGTCTTCGCGGATCATGCGTCTAGATTGTTACGGTATCTAAATTGAAAGGGTCGTCCTCTCGATATATTCTATGCAGCTATTATACAAGTGGAGCGGAAAACGTGTAAAAGTAATTGCTCTAGATTTAGGGATTGGATTGGCAATGCGGGAGATGGGGAAGGGTAAGTAAGCAGCGAAGATAGCGCGGTGGACTGGGCTGTTGAACGTGCCTGGCAGGTGGTCTTGGTGTGGGACTGGGCGGGAAGATCTCCGGGGATGTGCTTGAAAATAGATTAGATGAGATGAAGTTATTGGATCGAATGATGTCGCGATTAGATGTAGATATATCACTGCTGGCATCATTCTCGATATGATATCCTGATCTTCCCAGTAATACATTATCATCTGAGGAGAGAATTCGATCCCGGAATTTAGGAACTTGGAGGCACATCGTAGCACAACACCTTTCCACCAGCAAAGTTTTTCTGATTCCAAAATTGACAGGCTGAGGTGCTGTGGTGTTGAAGTGGAGGTATATATATGGCCATGGAACTGGTGTGGCTAGTGTGGCGAGTTTGAGAATCAGAGTAATTTGCTTTGTATGTGAGACTTTATGAGAAGTGAATCTCAATGTTCTATTTCTTTTCGAACAGGGATTCAATATGCTACTCCCTGTAGTTTACCTTACATACAGGGTGTAGCTTACCTAGAAACTAAACATAAATCTATATAAACCGGTAAAGATAGAATTACAAAAGGCCATCAATAAACAGCCGCTGGCAGCAGAAGCAGACTATGTCTAGTCATGGTATCTAGACTCTTATCCTCCCACAACGCCAATCCACTCGTATGGTGGCTCAGATTCCATAAACCTCTCATTGGTTATTATCTAATGCTTTGTTCAGCTATAGATGATACTTAAATCTGGGAGAAGAATCATGAGACTGTCCAGTATGACTTTCAGCCCTCAGTACCGGCCGAGATCCCATATTCATCGAGGTAGACTTTATATTTTGTTGTCATTTTTGGTGTCTATTTGTGTTATTGTCATTATAGAAAAGAAAACATCAGACGTATACTTCATATGGACTACATATTCCAGTACCTTAAAGCAAAATATTCGATATCACTGTGGAGGATCCAGCACCCGGCGATTGCGCTTTTCTTACTGGCGTCACTGTAGATTTGAAACGAAGTTTTAAAAGAAAATAATAAAAAATAAAAATAAATATTTTGATCTCGTCAAGAAGAAAAGAAAATTCTTGAAGCAGAAGAGAGAGGTCGTCGACAAACCCTTCTCGGATGTACTAATTAACGCATATTCTAGTACCTTAAAAGGTAAAAGCTCTTTTGTCCTGGAAGAATGATGTACTGCATTGTACAATATCAGCGCACCGAGGACTACCAGAGCAAGACGATGTTTCACCCCCAGGCCCTTGTGGCGTTGTCGAGAGGAAATCTTGTGGTTGTAGTTGTGGAATCGGGAATCCTGATCGAGGTTCTTAATATAGCCTAGAATTTAGAAACTCCGTTGACCATATGATACCATGAGGAAATGCATAGTGAATGAGCATCTGGGTTTGCACCAGTGCGAGTAATACTTCCGCGTCAGGAGGGTTACGTTTGGAAGATGATGAATGGTGGTGAATATTTGGCTAGGAGCCGGTCTTATATCCAATCATATACACTTCCAGAAAGGCTTGATTGGGTATACAGTTAGCTTTCTGTAATTTCATCCTTGTTTTGGTAAAGCTGGAAGTGAATAGCATCACGACATGATGCGGGGAAATTGCGAGACTGTATCCAGAAAGTTTGCCACTAAGAAACAACTTGAAGCATACAAGCTGACTTACTTCCAGTTTCCTTGGATCTAGCACTGACAAAGTTAACAGAGGCTTATAGCATCCTGATGGGTGTTGTGCTTCCCTTTTTTACAAAGACGATCTCATTCATGGGATAGAGTAATCGACCTTGTGCGATTCGAGGGTCCCATCTCAAGGTTCGAAGAATTTTCGTTTTATGTCGAACAGGTTTATTGCCGTCATTTTTGGTGACATGTGTACGCGTATATCATTGTTAGGTTTTAGTTTTATATTTACCGAATTAGAAGATACTCAGGTTATTTTCTTTCTATTTCACTGGAGGATATTGATACAGATGATTAAGACTCAGATTTTCCTCTCAGGTCAGGTAAGAAGAGACTGAATCCGTACAAACACATTGTGAATTCAGTTGTTCATGTTTGTTATTAACTTATCCGTTTCTTTCGGAATCTTCATGCTTATATACTGTTCCTACTCAACTTAAGATGCAAGACCAATCACATGCTTGTATAAAACCTGTGCTGTATGTAGTGAATGCGTATTGTGTTAGAGGGGCTCTAAATTTGACCATATCCGT
Source organism: Lanzia echinophila (assembly GCA_000812885.1). Lineage (NCBI taxonomy): Eukaryota > Fungi > Ascomycota > Leotiomycetes > Helotiales > Rutstroemiaceae > Lanzia > Lanzia echinophila. The sequence goes on from JWJA01000038.1 coordinate 3,160, forward strand.
AAGGAAGTATAAAATGTCAAGTATGAGAATCACCACAATAAAGTCCAGTGTTCAATCCCATCCATCCAAACTGACGAGAATATCATGCGTTTCAGACTTCCAGGCTCATACCGTAGTTGATAACCCACTCATGGTCAGTATCCGCCGTTGCATTGCTGTTATTTCCATGCTTGTTATTCTTGATTATTTATTCGGTGTTATTCGTTTTCATAAATGCTGTCTTTTCATATATTCAACATGCAACCTCTTTTCAAGTAAATCCAGATTATCCAAGGACCCCGGGATAGTCCGCTATAAATTGGACCGAAGGTGAGTATTAATATTCATGACTCTACACGCACTACCATCGTCCAAAGTTGTTGCGCTGGGCTTCGGGTTGTTGAAGTTGTTGCTCACCAAGTGGTATTTATATCTTGCTGCCTCGCCAGGTACTGCACTGTGACTAAATGCAGTGAATTGTGTCAGGTCTATGAGCATCCTAATTCACTAGTGATACGCCAATTTCATCTACATTTCCATGCTAGCAGCTCCTAGTCATGTGTCATGAGGAGCTGCCAGTTATGTAGTATATAATACCAATTGATATCTCAACTAGACAGCTCCAAAATGAAAACCGGAAGAAACCTACCAAAGGTCCAAGGCTTGTGAAGAAAACGATCTCCCAGATGGCAAGTATAGGATGGTGCGGACTTCAGCCTATCAGTATGGAGAAATATTATTAAACATTATTATCTCAGGCAGGAAGATAGTGTGCTTCCAAACACCGACAATTCTCGATGCCTTTCCACCGAGCATGATGGCTACACACTTGTTGTCACTTTCGACGTCACCGTTATCCTTGAATCCACATTTTCAAAACAGAATGCAGGAGCTACCTCTGCTGGAGAAACGTTTATCCATATAGTGGTACCCCGGGGCTCGATTGGTATGATGGCGCATAGTCGTTGTTCACATCATTTTGTGTTTGAGGTACGTAGTCTCCTGTGAAACTCCCAGAACTCGCTCTTTTATGCCCGATTCTTAATGTCATTTCTAACTGTATCTCGATAGTTGATTAGAGTCCATCCGTCATATTGAGCGAGTTGTGAGTGTGAATGAAATACTGCATTATTCTGAATAGTGATATTGTGTAAACAATGATTCACTTAGTATGAACTCTAATGAGGGGTAAACCTTATAGGGGGGGTATTTATACCCTCATCTGAACCACTTCCATAGTTTTAGATTAGACATAATACAATACTTTTACAACCGTTTTGGGATCCCCATATTGAGTTATTCCAACAGATATCCACCAAATACCCCTCATACCTTGTGATTAACATAATCTGGGTTCAAAAAAAAGGTATTACTAGATGCTGGTGGGTACCTGTATTGAACTTTTGGCATATAAATATACCCTCCGAACCGGAAGAGTAAGACATAAACCTCTGAACACTCTACTTCCTCATTGCATTCAAAAGTCTATCTCCTTGGTAACTTATCTCCTTTAATATCATCCTAGCGTCTTGCCATGGTGCTGATTCTTTTAATCTTTCGGTCTTTTCATTTACTTTAGCACTTTCCCGTCGTAATCTTCGTCGTCATCATCATACCACCTTATCATATCCTAAATGCGAAATCAAAGCAACGACCAAACGAAGATTCACCTTCACGAGATTCTAAAACCAGATGGAGACTCAAAAGTAGAAGCATGTAAACTGCCAAAGACATCAATAACCCTGCCCTCAGATGGGAATTTCCATGATTGCGTTTTTGACTGCCAGTAGGCTAAACTGCAAACCACAGAGACAGAAACTCAATCGCGAATGACCTTTTATCTGCGAGCGTACGCTCTAGCCCCACATAAGGATTATGACCAAATAAGGTTTTATATCTGGTCTTAGTGAATGTGATTATATATAGTGATGGGTAGTAGAACAGAGGTGAATTTGCGACATGTTTACCTCGGTATAGAGGTAGATTGGAATCTATATAAAGAACTCAATACCCGAAAAGATTCTCTCCAGGACTTAAGAGGACGAAGAATATATTGGATATATGGCGATAATGTGCGGATAGAATATTGAGAGACGCCTACCATTAGATGCAGATACCGTAGCTCAGATTCCCAGGAAGCAAAAACCTCCTGCAGACTACAGTACTTTTGTGATATATACAGACTATCACCCAAACCCATGTATTGTCGTCCCTAGAAACCACTATCATGAAGTAGCGTGATTTCCACAATGAGACTTAACTATGCACAAGGCAAAATCCGCAGTTACTGTATGTACAAGTCATGCGAGAGTAAAACCGTTGAGTTTGCTACGCCTTGTACTTAATGAGAATTTGTATGACGGAGTCACATAGTCAAACTTGATGGCTCGCAAACCCGTATTCTTATATAGACAACCCATCATAGCATAAAGTGGAGCTTGAGCTCGATTTGCACGCCAAACTTCTTTTCTGCCTCCCAGTCGATCGATCATATTCACTCGGCATATTCTTAATATGGAATGAATTGATTCATCATCCATGTATCATTCCCGGCTAAGACCCACATACCCCCACCAAAATGGCCGGCGACATAAACGGGGTTGACTAAGTTGACCGAATCAGCCAAGAAAGCGAACCTCGTTTAACATAAATCGTAGTATATAAATCCTTCTTCACTGGTTATTCTCCAGCACACTACAATCTACATCATCGCAATGCAAACGGGAAATGGGTTTCCAGATCCTAGGCTCATAGTATTGTGCATCGGTTGCACTGAAAGTAGCTGCTAGAGAACTCATGTGTGGAGGAGAGGTAGACGGCATCTTGAGGTTTCGCGACAACTATATCCGTGGTGCGGATTCCGCGCTGTCATTACAAGACACTGCTTACTACCGAAGATCTTGCAAATTGATAACGACAGCAGCTATTTTAATATCATAACAATCAAAGAATCATTACGCAACATGCTTCTCAAAAACCCATCGTTCTCTTCCTCAGCAAATACACCCCTCTTGAAACGGATGTAGACTACGAAGGCTCGGGATTTCATCAGAAAAAACCCAACGGACCTGGCTGTTGGATGCATAAGGAAGAAACCTGTACCGACAAAATCCCAATATTTATATACAGCAAATTTCCGACTAGTACTAATCTCCCCACTGCACTCCCAAGTGAAGTAATCTTAGTTTCCCAAAGTCATCTAGCTATTCTGTGGGGCTAATCAGTAAGCTAGTAGTCAGCTTGGGGAGGGCATTTTAGTATTTAAATGCTTATTCGGGGGAGGAATTTTTAGAAGCCATGCTAAAGTATCGAAATCAAATGGAAATGTACAAGGTGAGGATATCGCTGAGTGGGCGCATGGGAGTGTGTATAACATGCGTGGAACCTGTAATTCTTGGTACGAGTACAACAACTCCATGAGCTAGGTACATACTTGAAACGAAGGCAATCCAGGAGCAATCACACACACTAGCATATATCCCAAATACCTGTGCTTCCCTTTTTTACAAAGNNCTAGCATATATCCCAAATACCTCTGTCATTAATTTCAGACAACCCGCGGATTTTCTCACCGACAACGATATCACGAACTTAGTAAATGGTATTCCAGCAACCAGCCATGCTGGTAGACAATGAAACATCCCACTCCCGGTAAGTAATAAGAGCTTTTCTTATTCAGAGATGTTTGATAGCTATCCCTCAGTTCGTTTGCGTAACTTCTTTCGATTGCGGATTGTATGTTGAAAGGATCTGGGAGTTGGGATATTTATACCGAGATTCTTCCCGGATATCACTTATACATGAGGGGATTGTGATGAAGTGCATGTCTATCAATGAAGTACCAGTAGTATGGGAAGTGCATTATGATATTAGAACCTGAAATAACTATAATCACCCAAACAAACATATGATCACATCTCAGGTCTACATATAAAAGTACTTTGCATCTCCGTTCTAGGACCGAGGAAAGAAAACGACACGCACTCGAGTTATTGCAGCAAAAGTAACAGGAGAGTCACCAGAGATTGGACATCTTGCCATATCCAAGGACCTCAACAGAAGGCAAATCCAGTGCTACAAACTTCCACTCGGAAATAGCAGCTTAAGTTTACTTGACGGTGATCAGATCATATAAATATCAGCAACAACAAATTCACACCACCATTCCTTTAATTCCATTCCGCCATACAAAAATCATCTCCTCCCCTAACTCCCTTCCATCCTCCACACCGGGAAAGAAATCACGTAATACTATCAAGCCAACCCACAAAGAAAGAATTCTACCATCCGGGCCTTGGTCAACACTTCTTATAATTTCCAACTCAAGAGATACATACCGACATGAGAACTTCTTAAATACCACTCCCACCCCACATAAATTAACCTCGAACCATTCAACCAGCCGTTCTTTCCCGATTCGGCGATAAACAGTGTTCACCCCAAATTATCAAAAGATCAGAAGATCAGAATAGGAAGTGAATGAGAAATCCGTAAATTCCGAGCATTCGGATCTCTATAAAGAGTCTGTATTCCTTTCAAGTTGCGTTCTATAATTGTTAAGGCAGTTCTCGTCATGCATGTTTGATGGCTGCGGAATCCAGCTCGCTCCGTAGTGTATTTTAGATTATTTTTCGAGGTGAAGACTCCGTATGATCGTCCTGTACTGGTTCTAGGATCTCAAAAGTGGTATGGGATCGAATTCGCAGGCACTGTCAAATAGATGAATGGTTCTCGTTGCTGTCAATCTAGAAAGAACGTTTACACGGCTTGAATACTCAAGACGAAACTGTCGGGGAAATCAGTCCTGTAGATGTAAGCTTTGACTTTATTCGCATACTGGTGGGGACTGAAAAATGGTTCTCTGCTCGGGCTCCTGAATGGCTGCACTGGTGTGTTCGAGAAATTACTCAAGGAGCTAAATTCCTTTTGAAAGGAAGGGGGTTTATATACCTTTACCTACCTAGGTATCCATCCACCTATCCATCCACCACCACCCCGAAAACTCCACCCACCAATCCACAAAACAAACACCAATCCTATCATGCCTCCATTACACCCTCCCCTAACACTCCCCTCATTCCATTCCATCCCCACGAACCACTCAAACAACCACCAGAAAAGATATAAATACACCTCCTATCCCAAAATGCAGAAAGAAAGTAAATACTGCATCCAAAGATTACAAAAAGATACCGCAAAGCAGGAATTTGTCCGTAGTATGGAATGTTCAATTTGCTTGGGATTGTATTGGAATAAGCTGTAATGATGTTTTGAGTTACTGTATGCTTCGGTGTTTTGGAATGCTAGGCGCTTTGAGTTGGGAAGGTGTGAAGTGGGTTTGTTGGTGTTGGATTCTGATGGATGGTGTTGTTGTTGTTGTTGTTGTTGTTATTGATATATATATGCACATCAATAATGAGAGATAAAATCTCTTCATCAACAGCAACATTCACACACACACTCAAAACTTTCACAAACCATAACCATCATAAATGCCAACAGATAAATAACTCCCAGCCGCCATCAGCGCAAGCTGTCAAATCTTTTCATGGGACATCTTGTATTTCATCATCTTCCATTTCTATATTTCCTGAGAACCATTTACGATAAAAGAAGTTCCTTTATATAGCTGCCAGAATCCCGGGATGAGATTTTGCTTGGGGAAGGTGAGTGAATTTGTGGCTGTATTTGTTTCCTAGCTAGTAAAATGATGAAGAAATTGGAGTTTTTGTTGAAGTAAATGCAATTCACTATTGAAAAATCTACCCACCCACACAAATCGCCCAAATCATCCTCACGCCATACATAATACATCATATACATCACACCAGCAAATCCATACTCACAAATTCCATTTTACCATCACCATCACATCATATCACATCCCATCTAATCTTTATCCTTCGACTTAAAAGTCGTTCTTCACTAGAATTCAGGATTAGTAATTCCATTCCATTAATATTTTGCAGGGGCGGGGCGAAGTGAAGGGGATACGGAATCGAATCCATTGATTGGTCGATAGATATAAAGGAAGGAGGAGGAAGGGAGGAAGGAAGAAGGGAGGAAGGAAGAAGGGAGGAAGGAAGAAGAGAAGGATAGATGGAAATTACCGAAATCTTGAATACGGGTACTTAGGTACATATACATACAGTCAGCAAATTAAAAAAAACCCAAATGAATTAATCCAACAGGTAAGTAGGTAAGCAATACTCGAAAACCCAATGAATAGTATAAGATAATCCATAACATCTATAATCCTACGCTCTGCAAAAATGGTATATATCAAAAAACGCTCTTCTCTTTTCGCCCCTTAGCTAAACTCCTTTCTTTTATAACAAAATGTAATATAAGTCAAGCTAGCTTGGTCGTCTCTTCTTTTTCTTTCTTTCGATATGAAAAAAATCCAAACCCGTGGGGATATATCATGCATCTACCAATAACCCAATGTAACCAACCCAAGCCAATCCCATACATCCCATAATACATAGCATGTGTACATACAAGATACATACATACAAACTTCCCATAAACACACCCCACACGCCCTTCACCGAAAATCCCCCAAAAAAACAAAATCGGAAAAAAAAAAAAGATTACATAACCAAATAACCAACCCCAAGACCAAGAATCATAACNNCCGGCTACCGCGGCGGTAGATGAAGAAGATGAAGATGCAGAAGAGGAAGAAGAACTACCACTGCAACCACCAGTGCTTTTAATGGATTGCCAATCGCCTGTCATGTCGCCGTAGGTGTATTCAGTAGCGCATCCATAGTCTTGAATCGTCACGTTCTTGACGTAGAAATTGAACGGGCCCTTGGTGAAATCGACGACGCCTCCAGCCCATTCGCATGTTCCTTGCGTGGCGCTGCTTTCCATGGCGGCTTGGCTGGCGCATCCTACCCAACTTCCCATCTTGACCATCATTGGAGTTTGCGGGTAATTCTTGCCCTCAAGAGCCAAAGCATCCGTGTATAAGAGCGTACGGACGGCGGTTCCATCGACATACCAGATGATTCGCTCGGCGGTCCAGTCGATGGTGTAGTTGTGGAACGTCTCAATTGGCGTGGAAACCGTGGGGTATTCGGCTCGGTTGTAGGTAGTTGTGTTTCCTTTGCCGAAAAAGTTGTTCTCAACCTCTGTGTCGTATGCACCAAGCCATTCCCAATCAATCTCATCGAGGTCATCGGATTCCAGAATGAAACTGCTGACGATACCGGTACCTGCTGAGGCTCGTGCAAATACGGATATGGATCCGAACATGATGTATTTGTTGTTCTTGACGGTTGGTGCTTCGCCTGCCTTACTAATGGTGAATGTGGCTCCTAATGATGCATCGTAGGTCATAGAAGTTCCATCCTCGAGCGTCCAGTTTGTGCTCGCTCCGGCTGTGAAATCAGTAAATTGATAACCACCAATGGCGGGGTCAGCAGGACAGCTGCCTAAGAAATTGTTAGCTTTAAGTAACTTCAACGATATCTCAAGAATACATACTGTTGGTAGTGGGATTACAGTCAGTATATGTTTGTGCGCTAGCAAGTCCTGAGAGGAGGACAGCAGCAGTCGCTGTGAATGTCGATGAACGCATTCTGAAAAAAAAAATATGTATGCTATTTCGAGAAATGGACAGTTTTCGAAAAGGGTATATTAAGAGTTTGTACAGATATGGAATCTATTAAAGTAAGAAACACACAAAAAGCGAATGTGGGTGAGTAATAATGACTGTGGAGATTGAGAAACTGAATATCAAGGGTATAGAAGAAATTTTGTTCGAAATATGGAGGGGAATAGAAGATAATAAGGAAAAAAAAGAGAGAAAAAGAAATTATGGCTGAGGGCGACAGTCATGTAATACCTTTTTACTCCTTCCTTACACAGCCTTGTAAGTAAGTAGTTGGAGGGGGCGTTTGTCAAACGAACCTCGTTTCTTGTGTTAAAGCAATGACCTGATTGGATAGAACAGACTTGAAAAGCTGACACTGACACGAGCATTCCAATTCTACTACCCCCGAATCGAATCAAAAGTGGAAAATAAGTATAGAATCCATATAAAATTAATGGGATTCGTGGATTATGCAGGTACGAAAAGCTCGAACAAGGAGTAACATGATCTACTGTAGCCGACCTATCGATACCTAGTAATGAGGGGGGGGCAACACAACGTAAGGATACTTCGCACATGCCGGGAAAAGGCAGGGCTGGTACCCTGGTAGGTATAGTACGTGCTAGTCGGTATAAGCAATTGGGAAGCGTCTGAAATGGCCGTACATTGCCAAGCCACTAAATTATATTGGGTATAGAATTACCCTGCCCCTGCCCATACAAAAAAGGACTTGAAGAAAAAAAAGAAGTTATTTCAGTACTGTACTAATATGTAACATAAATTCTTTAATTATATAGCGTTACAGCGTGACATAAACACTTATTACTAATAAGCATAGTGTAAAGTACTAATGTATAGCAAAAACAATATAACAACTATAGTACAATATTAATAAATTTTAAAAATTATCACGATAAATTATTGCGCTCATACACTATAAACATTAAATTATAGTGATTAAATGCCTGAAAATTTATTAATACTGATTGATTATTGTTGAAATTTCTTCAAATCCTTTTTTATATGAGTATAAACCCTTGTTAATTGAATCTAAATTGAGTTAGTGATTTTAGTGGCTTGGCAATGTACGGCCATTTCAGACGCTTCCAGCAATTGTATCCTTCAAGCGGACGATTACACAAATGCTCCTAATAAACGATAAAAAAAAAGTCAGTTCCTCCCTCTCTTGTTGGATGTTGTTGGTTTTGTTGGTGATCTCCCGACATAGTCTGCATCATAGTGGATAGATTCGTATGCAGCACTAAAAAGACGGCCGACCAATATTCAGCCCTCTACTATCGATAGATACTTCGCCCTTTTCATTATTACTCGTTCATAAAATATTGAGCTATGATGTTAAAATGATAAATCCCAAACAAATATAACACTCTTTTATATAGTTTGATCCTATAGGAAGATTGGATGATGATTGTACAACTCTTGAGATGTTTACTTGAATTGGATCATTTGGGATATTATCCATTTAGAATCATTATTCATGGATGTGAGAAGGGGATTATGAAACAAGGGTCTAATCTCTTGAAGATTACGCGGTTTCCAATAAAGTGGGCTGGGCTATAGCATGTACTGTACCTCAATATGTTACATGCCCTGTGGTCATCTTATATAAGAAGTGGCTGAGTGTAAAAATGTTTTGTATTTTTGGTATACGAAGGGACAACATTACAATAATACCGCCACTTCGTACTTGGTGGTACAATATAAATTCGAACTATTAAAAAGTGATCACAAACCCAATGTTTCGGTCGCTGGCGTTCACACCAAAAGAATTGGGCAAACGGTGCCGAGGTCCAAATGCACACCAGCCTCGATAAGGATAGATAGACAGATTTATATGATTCACATTTCACGACTAGAACTACACGTAGGTAGGTAGCACAGTTCACTAACCAACTAAACTACAATATGGTTTACGCCTACTACCATTACGTTGAAAACCCCATTATTGGACACCAAATCACGCCGCTATTCGTAAGCTGCTGACGGTATTTATTGAAAATTTTGAGCGACGAGCAGTAGTAGGATTCATTGGATAGTACTAGTATTCGGAACCGAAATGTTTCCACTGATCATTGATTTCAACCGCGCTATTGGTGGATGGTAACTGGTAGGTATTTCCCGCAATAATTTTGACATGACAACCAAAAAAAAAAAAAAAAACACATCACATTCTTTTTTCTCCTCACAGCTCTTTACATACATCACAAACGATATCCACGAAGTGAAATCAAATCACAGACCAAAAGTAAATCCGGTACAAAATAAATCTTGGCGCTGTCTTATTCTCTCCTCTGCGGGGATGATCATACGTTCCACCCCTCCGTACTGTTGGTAGAATCACAGTGGATCCTCTCCCTCAGTCAGTTTTAGGGATAAACTGTGCGGCTAGGTACCGTACAAGCCACAATTTTGTCTCGAAATAAGAACTTTTTTGAGCGCTAGACATGATAATGGTGGAGCGACTGCGCTTTTTCTTGCTTTTTCTTGCTTTTTCTTTTTTCCCAGAATATCATCACCAACACCAATACCATCTTCATATTGAAAGTCGTATTGAGGCCTAAACTCTTTTACTGTCATTTATTAATAGGGCAGGGAGGTATCTACCGACAAAGTGCCCGTGGAAACCCTGCAATAGCCCCGAAAATCATGAACCTTATCCCCGAAGATCCATTTCTTTTTGCGATAACACGAGCGAGCGTCTTCAGGTCATAAGTGTGAATGAACCAAGCTTCTCCATTTGAATCACATATATTGTGGAACTATTACCGCTACAGTATTTGCTTTTGAACTTATCAAAAGCACATATACTCTCGTTGACAAATCTCACTCCATCCATAATTTTACTTCTCGGACATACCTCGCTGCTTTGCCTCTTTAATTTATAGGACTTCATTCCTTATTCGTATTTGACTTCTTACACTGTCATTTCCCCAAGACCAAGAATCATAACCGAGATATCAATCAAGCCATATTCATGTTTCGGCTTAAGAGCATTTCCATCCGAAGAAGTAGCTTGAGCAACCCCAGACGACGACGTCGCCGACGCCTTGATACTAGCAGACGAGACAGTTGCAGAGCTATTGCTATTCTTACTTCCATCGCTTACGCTACCGCTAGCCGAAGGTGTCGATGCGGTTGTTTTGCTACCGCTTGAAGAACCAGTTGCGGAACCTGATGCGATGGCGCCGGCTACCGCGGCGGTAGATGTTCCAGAAAGGCTTGATTGGGT
>JWJA01000050.1:0-12778 GCA_000812885.1 Lanzia echinophila
AACACATATGCATTAAATATCTGTATTTATTTCCCTAGGCAGGGACCCCTGGTAAGCAAACTTATAAAACAAACAAAAACAGTTAATACTTTGGCCCTTTATACTCTTCTCGCTTTATTCCTCCCATAAAAGCAAGTCTGTCTGCCCCTAATCCCTGCATATATGTTTCACTACGGAGTAAAAACAAGGCTTCTAACGAGGTAAAAGTGTGACTAAAAAAAGAATATATCTAGGGATATACCTACCCCCAAGATCCCCTCAGGGAATTAGGGGGGGGGGGTAAGGAAGTACTAGACGTGCTTGAAGACCTAAGCCTTTTACATTAACCAACCCTCGTAATTGCCACAAGAAAAGCAGGAGCAAATAATTCTACAAAGGGTTGGAAGAATATATTAAAGATGAAACTGAGTAGTGTAAACCATCTAGGACAGGAGCAGGGTAAACACCTAATACGATAGTAAAGACCACTAATACAAGTAATATAAAAAACTCACGCTTGTTTACATCACTTATATTTACTTCAAAGAATTTACTGTATGATCCTCCGAAAGCTATTCTATTAAACATATATATAGTATATGCAGCACTAAATACTATAGAAGAGCTAGCGAAAAGACCTAATAAGGGTAATCTCTCAAAGGTACCATATAAACACATAAATTCACCCACGAAGTTCAGAGTAAGCGGAGTACCCGCATTAGCTAAAGATAAAATGAAAAATAAAATAGAAAATAAAGGCATTAATTGAGCTATACCTCTATAGAAACTAATTAACCTGGTAGCAGATCTATCATATAATACACCTCCAGCGCAAATAAATAAACCGCTTGAAACAAACCCGTGCGCTAACCCTAAAGCTATACCACCTTCTATTCCTTGTATTGTGTTACTAAATACACCAATAAGATAAACAGCCGCATGTGATACAGAACTATAAGCAATAAGTTCTTTAACATCTATTGTCCTTAAAGTACTAAAACTGGCATATATTATAGTTATAACACCTATAAGGTATATTATATAAGTATAATCTAAGGAAGCTTTAGGCAATAAAGGTAACATTAGCCTAAAAATACCATATAAGCTTAATTTTAGAACAATAGCTGCTAAAATAATACTACCACCTAAAGGCGATTCTACATGAGCTTTTAGTAGTCATGTGTTTAAGAATATAGTTGGAGTTTTTACAGCAAATGCTAAAAATATACCATAAAATAAAAACAACTGTGTAGAGTAGTAAAAATTAGTTTTGTATAACGCGTCAAAATCTGTAGTTCCCATTATTGAAGATATTGTTAATATGGATAACAACAAAAATAATGAACCAAATACGTACACAACTTTATCCTTGTTATGTTAACAATGAAGGAATGAATGGCTATTGTGTTAACTACGAAGGAAGGGGTATTGTGTTAACTTTAATTTTGAGTTACTGTTAATCCACACCGGACTAACCGGTTAAATCCCTCGCGGGGGGGGGGTGTTAAATTAGTGTCACCTTTTTTGTATCTGTGCATGCAGGTTTCACTAGCTAGCAAAAAAAGTAGCAAGCAAATACACAACAGATAATTGTAATTTTGAGTTGCTTCTCACCTAATACTAATCACGGAGTGATATGTATGAAAAGCAAGTAGGCCACAAGAACAAGTTGCAATATTATAGAATATTGCTTGGGCGTAGCCAAATATTCTCCGAATTATAAAGTGCAAGCCAAACTTTAGATAAGTAGCTCGGTCTTAGTTTCACAAATCACGTTAAACAGAACGTCTAAGAATATTCATCTTGGACTTTATAGATTGAATTTCAGATATTCCTTGTTCAGTTAAGTGAGCTTTCTTACTCATTAATTTAGATACTTGTTTAAAATAATTATAATCTGAAACTTTAGCACCCTTAAGCTCGTATTTATCCAAAAATGGAATTACTTTATCCGTAATATCCGAAAATTTTGTAACTAAAAAATAAACAGTTGATCTGGCTAAGTTTAGTTCAATCCTACCACATCCCAGAGTAGATATTAAGCTTTTAATGAGCTCAGTATCTCTACTATGTTGAGCTATTTGAAATTTTAGTGTTACTGCTTTACCTACTTTACAAGTAGATGATTTAAGTATAGAAATGTAGAAACATCCTTCACCGTTAGTAAAACCTGCTAATCAGTTTGAATCTTTGGCATAGTTACCTTTAAGTAAAGGTCTAGAAACCGGACGAATATCCGGAAAAACTAGCTTTAATTCATCAGATAAACCTAAATTCATAGAAGCTCTAATGCTAAGGATCTTATTAAAACCATCTTTAGTTAGATGTTCCTTGTTATGAATTAATGTAATAGCAGATTTTAAAAGCTCGTAATCAGCCCATTTTTGGCTAATCAATGGATGTTTCTCAAAATGAGATATAATTACACTGACATCTTTCAAAGATTTAACCGAATATTGTAAAGAAGTACTACCGTGCTTGCTAATACTACCTACTCCAAAATACTCTTGAATCTTGCACAATAAATCATAATCCTTCTTGTCTAAACTAATCGTAAACATGGCTTGAACTTGATAACCCATTCTGTATTTGCTACTAACAAACAAACCCAACATAAAACATCCCTCTGCGTCTACAAACCCCGTTACAAACCAAGGATCTAACTTGGCTATATTTAACGCAGTAAGTTTTACTAACGTAGAAATGTTATTTACTTGCTCACGCTCCTTGCTTCGTAAAGAAGTGAGGCTGTGCGTAGACACTAATTTTTGTATAGATCTAGTTGTATGTATAAAAGCTCGGCCATACCGGCCCATTAACCACTCTACAACTTTGCTACTACCACGATGAAAATGAATTTTTCTCCCAAAAACTGGTTTCCCAGCGACTAGAGTATACCTTACAAAATCTAAATTTCTAGATTCTGAATAGCCGTCTACTCGTTGCTCTTTTACAGGCAAAGCCTGATTTAGATACGCGATAACCCATTGCATTACTGCGATCTCTAGTGATATTACCATACCCTGAGGCACTAATCAGGCCAATAAAAAATTTTCCTTCATTACCTTGGTTACTAGAGCTTTAAGGCTTCTCCGTAGTTTAGCTATTTTACACTGAAATAGATGGAGACCCTCTCCTCTAAGTAATGTATATAAAAATAAATAAAAGCTAGCTCTTACCTTGTTATTTGATCCAAATAGACCTATTAATATAAATAACGGAGGTAATATGCTTTCAAAAAAAATATAAAACAATAATATGTCTAACACTAAAAATACTGCTAATAATAAGCTTTCTAACAATAATATAATTATAACATAAGATCTTATATTATCTTGAATGGACTTTCAGTTACTTAATAATGCTATAGGAGTTATCATAGTTGTCAATAACACAAAGTACACCGATAGTCCGTCTAATCCCAAGTAAAAATCGAAAGAGCTTATTTCATGATATTCTTGTACAAATTGAAATTGATTATTACTGGCATCGAATAGTATAAAAATTAAAAAAGAAATAAAAAGATTCACAATAGATGCAGTTAAGGCTATTTTTTTTATACGTATAATATTTAAATCGGTTAAATTATAAGATATACCAGTAGAAATAGTAAATATACCTAGTAGAGGAGTTATTAATAGAAGTGAAAGTAACATAAATAATTAGAAAAAAGTACAAATTTTCCTCTGAATCATAATATTTTTATAAAATAAAATTTATAACATATTTGACCGTCATTAACACCACACACAACTGTGTAGTAAACATAATCCCTTTTCACTATCGTCTTTTAAGTATCATAAGAAGGAAAGGTATTACACGCATATAAGACCTTTAGCTGTATATCTGTCTACCTTCAACCCCCCCCCAACAAATTATATATAAAAATAATCGTGCAGCAACTACACTTATAATAATCCTTTACTACTTATTAAAGTTAATTCAGCAAATGCTATAAATATACCATAAAATACTATCTAACATTGTTTTCAATGTTTATACGTCCAGCAAGCGTAATTCTTATTCGGTTTAATAAACTTTTCATTTTATACTTTATTACTATTTTAAATACAAATTTTCCCAGCTACGCAAAGATCATACCTACCTTTTTTATTAAATAAAATTTAGAATATATTATATTTTCTGGCTTCGCTAGACATCGCACACTAGCGAAGCCATGTGTAGTTAAATATTATCCTTTCAAAATCATAAGGACAAGTAAATAAAGAAGGAAAGGTTTTACAAGTATATAAGACCTGTACTTATTGTCTACCCCACTCACTAGCTTTGCTTTATTTTTTTAGGAAAAGATCCTTGGTCTTATTTGCTTTATTTATAAGTATAATGCGGGTGAGATCGTTTACTGCGAATGGCTTCTGCCCCCCCACAAGCGAGGAGAGGAAGAGGAATAAACGCAATATTTCAAAGCAGAACAATAAAAAAAAAATAAACTCTTAAACTTATTTTTATCTAACGTATTTATATTGTATAATGAATTATACTAGGGATATGGAGGAATTGAACCCCTGATTTTCGATTTGCAATCAAAACGTAGGACCATCTACAGCATAACCCTTAATACAGATATTTAACACATATGTATTAAATATCTGTATTTATTAACTATATTTTTTTCCTTTTTTATTAGAATAAATCTATATACCTTATCCCAAGGATTAGAAGCTGGATTAGCTGCAGATAATGGGATTATTTATTAAAAAAAGAAAAAAAATAAAGCCAAGCAAGCAAACTTATAAAACAATACAAAATAGTAATTAGTACTTTGGCTCTTAATGCTCTCATCAAAATATTTTCTAAAAGTAGGCCTATTTTTTTATTAAATAATAATAATTAATCTATATTATCTGAGTTTTCAGTAGCTGCTTCATTAGCAGCATTAATGTTATTAACTTCGACTACAGTTGCCCGTTATATTGCCGCTAAGTTATCTTTCGTAACACTATGATTCCCATCACAGGTCTCGGTATAAATTTTTGCTGCCCTATGTTCGATACTATTATCGCCATAAGTAGTGCGAATACTATCTACCCTTCGCATAGCTTGAGCGAGAATTTAGCCCGTACTATCAACAAGACCTTACTGAGTACGCATTTTACTCTACAAATTTTCAATAATAGTTGGAGCTCATAATATAAATGAAGTAAAAACTTTGTAAGGGTAAACTTACAAATGTATGAGATTTAGGTAGCAAAGTTAATGTTCATTCCAAACTATTATAACTTCTATTTAATAATGTTTGTAATGTATCACTATAAAATTGTGGTGTCAATCAAAGGTATCTAGTTGTAGCTTTACCCACAACTAATTGTAAATAAACTAATTGTAAGAACAAAAATGTAGCAACTACACTAATTATTGATCTAAAACTACTTATTAAGTTTCATCCCGCAAAAGTATAGGGGGGGGGGGGGTAGTCGCGAATTCGTCGCAGCATTCCTTGCAGCGTTTTTTTAATTAATATTTATTCATGCAGTGGTCAATTGTATTTTATTCTTAAGTTATTTATATTAACCTGATAAGTAACTTCAGCTTGTATTTTTGAAGTGTGAGCATGATCACCCATTTGCATAAATTGAGCTTCTAAATCTCCCCCATTATCGACATAATCCGGAGTAGCCTTAAATGCATTAAGTATGTCTAAAGATTCAGTCGGAATGGATAGATTTTGTTGAATAGAGCTAACACCACTATAAGCAGCATTTATACAGTTAGTAAAACCATTTGATACCTCAGCTCAATCAAAATTTAATATCGCTAATTCACTAATAAAACCGCTTTGTAAAGGTAAACTTACAAAAGCGTGAGGTTTAGGTGGACTAGTTAATGCTCATTCCAAACTATTATAACTTCTATTTAATAACGTTTGTAATGTATCACTATAGAATTGTGGTGTCAATCAAGGATATCTAGTTGTAGCTTTACCTACAACTAATTGTAGATAAACTAATTGTAAGAACAAAAATGTAGCAACTACACTAATTATTGATCCAAAACTACTTATTAAGTTTCATCCCGCAAAAGCATCGGGGTAGTCGCTGATTCGACGAGGCATTCCTTGCAGACCTAAGAAATGTTGAGGAAAAAATGTAACATTAACCCCTATAAATAAAATTCAGAAATGTACTTTACCTAACATTCTGTTATAATCTAAACCTAATATTTTAGGTATTCAAAAATATCATGCGCTGTATAATGCAAATACTGCTCCCATACTTAAAACGTAATGGAAATGAGCTACGACGTAATAAGTATCATGGAATGCAATATCTAATGACGCGTTCGCAATAATTACTCCACTTACTTATAATATTCTTAATCTTTTTTTCTCGTGCTCCTGTAGCACTCTCTTTTCTTTTGTCCTGTTTTTTTTTATTAAGTAACGGTAGTAGCGATCAATACCATATTCCCATATCCCCTGAGGGGATTAGGGGATTAAAGGATTACAATAAATTAACCTAATTACCGCGACTAAAAGGACTATTATTGTACTGGTAAACACTTTGCAAGATTCTGCTTTTGCTATAATCCGCTTGGATTCGAACATCTATGAACGTAGATTCCATGTTCTTACTGATTGGATTTAAACCAGTTGGATCTGATAATCTTAACCTACTGAAGTAATCACCCAGTTCGTTAATCTTATTTACACTCGAATTATGTATCTTAATTACATTATCGAGACTAGCTTCAGTATCTACACCAATAGGCTGGTCACAATGTCAATCAATTAGATGAGTAAAGCCTTCATAGAGATTATGGCAACTAGTCAATATATCACGCATTTCCTCAATGCTAAATTGACTAATCATAATAGTTACTCCTTCAACAGGGTAATCCATTAAAGGAACTAATAATGGTACATAGATAGCTGCTTTAAAAGGTCGTAACTTAACAAACCCATTACTTCTGGGTAATATAAAACATAGGTAAGGTGAGGTAATTCCTCTTCTTCTTGCGAAGCATGGAAGAGAGTCACCTTTAAATAATATATAATAAAAATAACTCATTATAATGAAAACAAAACCTAGCAATAATATAAAATAAGCATAACTCATTATAAATACAACAAAAACTAAAGTATCGTGTGATACAATGTCTAATGAAACGTTCGCAATAATTACACCACTTACTTGTAATCTTCTTAATGTTTTTTTTATTATCCTAACCCGGAGGATGTAGAAATTACGTGCTAAAAGAAAAAAATAGCACAAAAAAAAGAGAGTGCTACATATCCAGCTTCGCGTGGATAATAAAAAAAGCATGCACATATTCATTAATCTTTTATTATCTTAATCTATTAATCTTTCATAACTAAATATATACCCGGCTTCGCCATAAATACCACCTATCTTAGCGTAATTTTTAATAGTAGAATGTGAGATATTTAACGCTCTTTGAGCTTCCATTACTCCATCATACTTAGCAAGAAAATTTCTATCTATATCATATACAAACACTGCTTTTCTAATATAACTATTCTTGTTCATATTTAAGACTAATTGTTCACATTCTTTTGAAGATCAATCAGCTATTATAGGAGTGTCATTTATATTATAAGGTATATTTTGCAAGTATCACTCACCTCTGAATATTGTTTGTTCTTTTATAATATTAACTAAGGTAGAATGATTTGATTTAATTAATTTAGCTAAGGTTAAGACTGAAGGAAAAATAACTAATAACTTTTTAAAAGAGTTATAAACATAGACAGAATAGGCAGAATTAGCTTCAATCATTCTTATCTTACTTTCAAGAGAATGACTTTTGTTATAAAAAGGATTATTTTCACCTGTTACAGCCCTTGCTATTAAACCTTTAGTTTTCTCTGAATGTGTTCTATCCTTAGCTAATTCCGATAGTAACTTCTTGGTTTCTTCTGTATGTTTATAACCTAAAGAAGAATAACCTTCTTTTAAAACATTGTAATAAGGTATCGTATGGGCGATATAAAAAGTTTCTCTTGCAGTTAAATTTACAAATTCAACATATTCTAAAATTAAAAGAGAAAAATTTGAATGATTATATTTAAGTAAAGCTTTGATAATAGGCATATTAGCATTTTGTTTACTTTTTAAAAAAGCCTTATTAAGATAATTCCTCATTCTAGAAGCTAAATTCATAGAACTCCCGACGTAAGCATGCCCATTTACCTTATTTATTAAACAGTAAACACCAGATTTATCTCTTTGTTCTTTTAAAATACTGATTCTATATTCCTTAAAATTATCATAAACTTTTACAGCCTTTAAATATTCGTTACATACTAACCCGGTGTGGGGCAAAGCCCCATATCCCTCCGGGATTCTGGGTATGTATGGCTCCTTAGTACTAGAATTAGAATAAGATCGAGTAATAATAGCATGCAGCCTCTTCCCCCCTAACACGGAGTGTAAAAAGCAGCCCCCGTATCCCTGATGAATAGGGGTGAAGGGATAAGAAAGGCTACACCAAGAATTAAAAATTAATGAATTTTTTAATAGGACTATATCTACCCGGAGTGAACTCCGAGGACTACGTTTAGTCTCTGAGGAGCCCCTCTTTTCATTTCCCATGCTACGCAAGGAAAAAGAAGAAGGAAGGTTTCCTGCTGATTGTTCAAAATTAGGCTTTTTTACTGATATTAAATAAAAACCTAGTATCCTAATTGTCAGAAATTCCCAGCATATAGTAATCGTTTCTAATAATAGAAGGAGAGCTAAGTGGTTATATATTAACCCTCCAATTGTGAACATAAACACAAAACCTAGTGCAAATAACATTGCAGGTGTTAAGTGTAATGATCCACCATAACAGGTAGCTAATCAAGAAAAAATTTTAATACCCGTAGGTACAGCAATAATTAATGTAGCTGCTGTGAAATATGCTCTTGTATCCACGTCTAAACCGACTGTGTACATGTGATGCAAAATTGTTAACAGATATTCCTCACATCTGCCCGCTTAGCTATTTAACTATGCGCTCCTTTCACAAGAAGAATCGGACTATATCTTCATCTTTTAATAATAACATTAAGGATGCGCAGATCCTGTTTTTTTTGTCATACCATTCTCAATATTAATCTGTTTCTGTAATACTCTTACTCGGGCTAATCCTTCTTGAGTGAGATGTAATTTATTAGAAACGATAGTGTGGATTCTTAATCACTTCTCGAAAGATTGGGCCTTCTTTGTAAGTAATGGAAATGCTTTAAAGTAAAATATCACATCGTTCATTGATTTGAACCCTGTAACTGTGTAACGATAAACACCGTCCGTTTGAGATCTAAGGGTTACTTTACCAAACCCAAAAAGGTTTTGTATGACCATAAGAATAGCACTATCCTTTTGATCAAGTATATAACGCATCTTTATAACACTACCTAATGTATATCTTACATTGGATGTTATAGATACATTAAAACATCCTTCAGCGTCGGTGAAACCAGATAATCAAGCATCTTGTAATGTAACTGAAACAGCAGTATTAATCAATATAATTGTATCTGCCCCAAAACGATTGTTTAAAGCTTGAACTCACAAAGATAATTGCTGCATTCTGTTAGTAAGAGCCAGATTACCATTAAATAAATAGGCTAGTAGAAGAATATGTGAGGGGTTATCTACAATTAACCTATAAAAATCATTATTGTCACCTCTTTTCCCTTGTGGAAAATGCTTAACAGTACCTATTCCTAAATTTTTCTGGATGTAAAAAAGGATAGCACTTTCCTTCTGAGTAAGAACAAAACGAACTCTTGTACCCTTCGCGTAAGTTTGAATAGCCCCATCTCCTTCTACAAAACCAATAAATCAAGCTAACCAGTTATTGGACAGATGTTGCGGATCATTTCCGAATAGCGTATTATAATACAGATTAAAAGCTAAAAAATTAAAAGATGTTTCGCGTATAGTCTCTGAAGCACTCTGTATATTACTCCTTGCTGAGTATAGGGACAGATTGCCGGCAGATCTGGTATAGCTAATTAGATTTTTACAGTTCAATGTACTAATTAGCACTAAACCGTTCCAGCTTATAGCGAAATAAATAATATTAATCCACATATCACTATGTGGCGAAGCCAAAACTCAACTTCAAACAACAAATCCTAATACTCCAATTGACATCATGGCATAGCTGAATTTTGCATGTAAGTAAATATATTAAAAATTATTTTAACCTGTTAGAATTCATTTCTAAATTTAAAGATTTAATTTTAATTAAACCTTCCTTGGTTAAATGTTTTTTTAATTTAACCATTAACATAGCCTCTTTAAAACAATTATAATCTTCTTGCTTTAGATTTAAAAGCGGGTATAAATCAAAATGTGGTATTATTTTATTTAATAAAGATGTAACATCTTGAACAATGAAATCACACCTAGGTGTAGATAAATTAGATCTTAAATTCACTACCCCGCAATCAAAAAATTTAACAAATAATTTCATAAGTTCTATGTCTTTACTATGCTGAGCTATATGAAATCTACAGTCTACTTTTTCAAGTAAAAGATAATCTTTAGCTGGTCTAGTATAAACAGAAAACCCACCATCCCCCGCCACAAACCCGGACACTCATTGTGGGTTTAAATTATCAGGTAAATTTATAATAGGTTTGGGGAATGGTAAAATATTAGGATAATACTTTAAAACCTTTTTAGATACCCCCCTATTAATAGAAGCATAGTAAGAAAGAATCGTTAAAAATCCGGCCTTAGTTAAATGATCTTTATTTAAAATAATTTTTATAACCGACGATCATAATACAAAATCTAACCCCTTTTTACTGATAAGAGGATATTTTCTAAAATGCGGTATAATTACATCATTTAAGTAGTTCACATTGGTTACTCTATATACTGATATTTTTCTATCAGATCTGTTATATATACCACCTACACCAAAAAAAGACTGAATTTTGTATAAAATCTCTGCGTCTTTTTCATGTAAATTTATCTCAAAGGAAGTTCTTACTTTTCATTTTAAAAAATCCGTAATTTCGATTATAATTGAAAAACAACCTTCAGCATCTACAAATCCTGTTACTCACATAGGATCAAGTTTGATTCCATTTGTATTATAAGGCTTATTATTATTATTAGGTGCTCTGGCTATGTCAAGAGAAAAATCTCTTTTTAATAATTTATTTAAACTTACATTTATTAGCTTCTGTCCTTGCGAAGCATGGCAAGAACCGAAGTTAATACGTATACAAAATTTGGGACTATATCTTAATCATTCTAGATGAACGATCATCCTCTTGTAGTCTCTGAGGGTTTCTAATAAGCCCCTATATTTCATTATAAATACATTTAGATTTAAAAATTCAATAAAATTAATAGCGGAGCTCATAATTTTAAAACCCTGCTGATTACTCATTGCAATATCCTTAAAGTTTTTACTTTGACAAGTATTTAAGGCATTAGAGATTCCCAGCATATGAAGGATATTCTCATAAATATTATTTAATGTGGGCCTAATTTTGACCATACCAAGATAACCGAAAACGCTCTTGTTTGAGCTAGCTGAAACAACTGTACTAATGATCCCGAAACCAGGGATAATTAAAATATAAACTTCTGGATGCTACTTTATAACCTTAAATTTTTTTAGTCTGTTGTTATTGTTAAAATTTCTATAATTTTATAAAATTATAATTTTATAAATAGTCTTAATTACTTGGTATACTTAAATCCGGGATATTTAAATTTTAAATTTTAAATTGTAGATATTATTCTGGATCGTGATGATCAGCAGGAAAACATGGAGTTGTGTATAAATAAAAATTACCCCGTACTTCTATGTAACCTAAATTGTACATACCGACGTAAGTAATATAAGGCTCATCACCCGTAATTATGCTCAGATTGTATCTAGCCTCTAACAGACTATACATGAATGAATGGGGTGAGGGAAAGGATAAAGAAATAACTCGATTACCTCTATAGCTAAAACCCAATTCTTGTCAAGAATTGGGTCTGTATTCTTGGTCTATCCGATATACGCAAGTAACTCTACCCGCTACCGGATGGTCTACACAAATAACTCGCACGCTAGGTGTAAAAGAATACAGAAATATTAAATAAGTACCTAAGCTATCCCTCAAATCAAAGATAGCATCATACCATATGCCATCTACACACACAGTAATGAGGGTTAAATCTATGGTTAAATTCTCCCGATTCCTGCCCTTAATACGGCGGATTGTATCAGTGATGAGCGGTAATAACCAAGCCAAGAATACAAGAAGACCAGCGGAAACCAAGATTCCCAATAGTCTTAGTATACGTGACATTTCTTCTAGAGAAAGGTCACCACCTAATAGCTGCTCTATAAGCTTGATAATCTGCTCGATTACATCGTCCCCCTCACCTCCAAAGTAAAGGTATGTATAAGAGATAAAATAGTAACCAATAAGATCTACAATAAAAAAAAATATAAAAATAAAGGTAATAAGTCTAAGGGTAAAACTAAAAAAAATATTTAATACAAAAAACAAAAGTCTAAAAAAAAAGGATATTAACATTAGCAGCAATTAGCATATTATTTAATTTATTATTTACTATATAAACTTATCTAACAATAGGCTAATATATTAGTACCAAATAATTTTAGGAATAAAACAGGACTATATTTTCATAACAACCTGGCTTATTATTATTTCCTTTATTAACAATATTACTATAAGTTAATACATAGCTACTAAACTAATAATTTAGCTATAAAGCTGGACTATATCTTCATCGCTTCTCAAAAAATTTTTTTTTTATTTTTTTTTATTTAAATATAAAATATATACAGG
>JWJA01000056.1:0-15691 GCA_000812885.1 Lanzia echinophila
AACGTTGATGAGGTCTATTACGGGAGCACTTTGATTGTTGCAATTCAATCCGGGGGATACCGGATTACCAAAACGCTTCTAGAAAATAGTGCGGACGTGGCTGTGACGGACAAAGTGGATGAAACAGCACTACACGCTGCAGTGAGATTCGTTAAAGAAAAAGATCAAGCCATCCAATTTATTGGCCTACTTCTCTCAAATCATGGCAACGCTGATACAGTCGCCGAGACAGACATTGTCCTTCAGATAGCCTGCCTTTTTGCCCACGAGAGAGTCGTTTTGCACTTACTGCGCTAGAAAAAGATTCCAACTGCAGCTTGATATTGAAGCAGAATGCCGCCAATATGCTGATGAAGTCCATCGCACCCACTACACACGCTACTACATTTCTAAAAATGGCCATAATGAAGGTATCGAAGATAGTGAAGCATCCCCATTTTCTGTAGAATACTTTTTCCGCGTTACGTTGAGCCCTCGAGTGGAGAAACTCGATTTGAATTACATCAAAAGGCTCAAATTAAACGGATACGCCAACGAGCCCCTGCCTAATAGTTTCCAGCCGGTGTTCTTTAACTCGCACAAAGAGCGTATCAATCCAACCATAAGGAACAGCCGCCAAGAGCAAGATTGCTATGCCAGCACAAGGAATGAGTGGTACCAAAATTGAAAACACAGTAAATCCATATGATGCATTTTGAAAAGCCAAATTATTCCTTAACGCGTTAGTCGCCAGCCCAACTTGCATTGCTGTCAACACAAGCACTATATAAGCGGTTAATGAGACGATCCGCTGCTGGTTGTCGTGAAAAAAGGCAGCGTACTCATTGTACCTGCTGTAGTACGCACGGATGAAGGCTCCCTTTCGCGTCCAGCGATAGACCATATTCAATCGAGAGACCCGCAATTCTCCGTAGATGTAGCGAGGATTGATATGAGTATGCAGATCGTTGGGATGATATATGGGGATTTCTTGTATTAGAACCTTCCAATCAGCCCAGGTCAGTGAATCAGGCAGTAAGAGGCAGCTTTTGGCTATAGCGAAATCGCTTTGGTAGGGTATCAGAGGCGGATAGGTGAGTAAGAAACCGAGGGCATATTTTCGGAGCCGGTGGTTTTGGCAGAGATCTCCCGGGGTGTTTTGTTTGTTATTGTTCTGGTGCTGTGCTGTTGCAGTCAGATAGGAACAGTGCGGTACGCATGATAGATGGGTAGTTCAAAAATTAGGATTCAGCAGGAAGCGAGGAAGAGGTTTGATAAATATCCGACCCGTAGCCCAGGCGAGATGCATATCTGTTTGTTCTGTAACGATGATATCTCGTCCAAGAATTCGCTGAATATGTAAGGCGCGAGGTGGCATAGGACGATTAACTACCTACAGCTATTTCTGGATGATGTTGAGACGCTGAACATTCAGTTCGTTCCAGAGGAAAGATGTATGTTGGCCGAGGGTTGGGACAGCGAGGTCATTGGGTCTTAGGCGGAATGATGCCGGTAGGAGTGATGTAAACGAGCTGTGGAGTTAATTTGAACTGTGAATATCATATTAACCATTGACTGTATTCGGTGGACATAAGCTATCATCACTCCATTAAGCTGAGCTTGGTTTTGGACTGAGGCTTTGAGGGCCATGCCTGAAAGGCGCTTCCTATAAGATGCATTAGCTCGCAGTTACCTTTGATATTCGAGAAGTGTCCCAGCTTACCGATGCTGCTGCCATCTTTATATGACTTCCTGTCGTGAAAATAGTTATAAAAATAAAAGTATCGCGACCACGATTCACGGCTGATGTGATCCTTCTCGTCTTTTCCTTTCTACTTTATCCTGAAAATCCATATAAAACACACCATACTTCGAATACGAGACTCGCACAGACAACAAACTTGCTCATGCGATCATTACAGCGATGTAACTTTACCACCATGCAAGAACCCGCCAACGAACTCGACCGCTTTTCGTGTCGCTCCGTGAGCATACTGCAGCTGTCCTTTCCCGCGAGGATTATCATGTGAGGCAATTGTCGAAATGCTATGTCACCACATCTCAGCTCCACAGCATTCCGATAGTCGTAGTGGAACAAATTCTAGACTCGACGTTGCGGAATTCTTTTCGGCGTTCTGATATGTGGAACACTCGCGAGAGCAATTCATGGACTCGAATAAGGCTACAAAGTCATGTTCAAAAACGAGAAGAGAGGTGAGGGGATAGTTGTGTAACTACAGCTTACCTCATTCTAGAATACACTCTATGTTAAATCATACTGCATATCATTTCTTAGCCAGGAGTGCTGGAAATTAGTTACCGACGTCTTGTGTCTCCCAGCCCAGAAAGAATTGCTTGTCTTAGCTGACTCCACCAGCCTGGCCAGCTCAGCGTTTCACGATGCAGAGCCCTTCTACCAGACTGGCCAGTCCAGCATCTCAACACACCGATTAATTCTTCTACAACCCTTATTGTTGGTGCATTTCCATTTCTATGCTCCCATCTACCAAAAGATATAAGTGACACAAATCATTAGTAATCCAGTCTTTCTAATGAAGAGTTCCAGATACTAATGAGTTGAGCTTCAACTCCCGGCTGACAAATCATTTAATGGGGATTCATATCAAGACACTAGACGTTCAAGCAATTGTTCGTAAGCTTCACGAATGAGTACATTATCCGGTGATCTGCAAGATAACTACAATCCAAAACTCCACCACTCCTCATCTACTCTACTCACCCCTCACCCCCATCGGCAATCCCACAGCCCCCACATTCATCATCATACTCGCATACACAAACGCCCCCACCTGATTAACCACAGTCATAACACCCTCTCTCCCCAAAACCTGGACCTTCTCCCTCCAAATACTCTCCTCCAACGGCCCCCTCATCACCATTACCTCCCTTGCCAACCCAAAACTCGCTTTCTCCCGCGACCCCACATCATCCGGACACGTTCCCGCCAACATATCCTCAACCTGCTGCTCTGTAAATCCAGCCTTCATGGCTAGAATCCGATGGGCGTAGAGCGCATACGGGGCTTTGATGATGGAGAGGACGCCCAGAACGGCGGCTTCGGCTTCTGTTTTCGGGAGGAGAGCGGCGATTGTGAGGTGCACCTTTACCCAGGGTTCGACTACACTGGGTGTGTAGCTGTGTGTTTTGTTAGGAAGGTGTTTGTGCATGGGAATTATTTGTTTTGGCTGCGGTTAAGTTTAAGTTGGGAAATAAATATGGAGCTTACAGTAATACGTTGAAAGGACCTTGGAGTGAGCCATCGACATCCGTTGTGGTGATCTTGTCGCGGTAAACTTGTGTCGTGATTTTGTCGAGGTATTCATATTGAATGAGCTGAGCGGCATCGAGATTACCATTTGCGGGTGTGAGGTTGGGATATCGAGGTTCTGGGACCTCTGTTGGAGCTGATTCAGGCATATTTAAAGCGTTGGGAACAAGGAAGTGTATTAGGAAACTCAAGATGTGGAAACTATTTACACTTGAACGAAAAAGAGCTCTGTGGAATTAACAAATCTGTCTTGAGTTGCTAAATAAAGGTTTGGAGATATACGAAAATCGACCGAGGTGTATATAACATCTGGATCCCTGCCGAATTACAGCTTATAAGCCGTCATGAAGCAAGTGCTTACCAGGCTTACACGAGCAAACTAGATATCACAAACGGTATGGAAGAAGTTGAGTATTTACGTTCATTCTAACCAATTAATAGTGATTGATATGGGTTATCTAGATAGAGATAACTTCCTTAGGGAGCTTCGTCAGAATTAGGTTCTTGGGGGTAATCATTGCGCCGCAATCAAGAAGAATTGCCCTTGCCTTTTCGATGGAATTGAATCACTTGATCTCAATAGAATAATCACTAAGGTATTTGTACGTAAAGTAGCATCTGCATGGCTCATGGGTGAATACGTAATAGAGTCTGAAGATTATTCGAGGAAGGCTAGATTAATAGCCTCGGTTAGCCCGGACAGCCCAGCCAATTAAGCAGACACAGAACAACCTAACATTGACAACCAAAGAACTCTTCCTAATTCTGATCCAAGTGATATTATGTCAGATGCAGATGAATTGCATCTTCTAATCCAAGGTAAAAATGTTAAAAGATTGAGATACAGAATGGGTTCGATCTGGCATTTAAACCTGTTCTTCGGTGCCTTCGACAGATTGATTAAGATGTACTCCACCCGCTGCCGGTGTGATGGACTCGTCACGTAAGCGATCATCTCGACTCGGCAAATCCACCATATTGTATGTCTCCAATGTTCTGCCCTTTGGGTATACCGCTGGGGAGGATGAAGAGTTCATATCTTCACTATCGTTGCGCCTCGATCCACTTCCAGAGCTTTTGCTATGGGCATCTCTTTTGAGAGAAGGCCGCGAATCATCGCGAACAGAGTCTAGAGATTCTATACTGCGAACGCTGCGTAACACGCGATCGGGAGTGATGCCAGATAGATAGTACCATAATGATGGCAGATTCACGGCGACTATCGTAAGACCTGCTTCTAAGATTATGAAGTATGTCCAACTAGTGTTGCTTTCTGCGAAGACATGATTAACCCCTTATGATCTTGCGATGGGGTGAGGAGAAAACGAAAAAGCTGGTTGCTTACCATAGGCATCTTCATTGTCAATTGCCCTTCCTTGGGTTACGAGATGAATAGTGATGACCATACGCGCAGTGCTTGATGCAAGGCCGCTACGCACGGTTAGATTATGCTGCCGGCTGGAGGGGACATGAAACTTACACGATAGCAAGCGAAAATACGCCTAAGACAGCAATCTTCCGTTTCGTACCCATGTTCAACGACCAGATCTATTTTTTCATCAGCCTTCAGAAGTACATTGTGCTATTCAGAAAGTAACTCACCTTCGGAACCGGCAAAATAATGATGAACACGTCCAAAAGAAAGTCGGAAATAGTCGTTCCCATAAAGTAAGGGAAAATAGAACCACACTTCGCAGATGCTGAATGTCCCACCGCGAATAGATAATTAATGTTCGTGCCACAAAGTAGAAAAGTAAAAATGAAGAAGAATAAAGTCCACAAAGTAACGATGGCGATGGCGATGGCGGAGATGACATTGAAGACGTCTCGGATGGCAGTACAGAACACACGGCGATAGAAAAACAGCGCACTCAGTTTCGCTAGACCCATTGTGAGTATGGTAAGCCCATTGAGTGCTACGTATGTCTGTAAGATCAGTCAATGGGTTGCACTTCAAGTAGAAGATAATTACTCAATTACTTTCTCTACCTCTGCATGCAGTGATTCCACAAGCTCAATCTTGTTCTCGGGTTCGGTGTAGCCCATGAACTTTTGCGATATTCCTGATTTTTATCTCAATACAATGTACGGAAAGGAGATGCAACGGCTACCTACCATAAAATGATATCGATGTGAGGCCGACAAAGAAAACCTGCGACGGTGGAGAAATAAGTCATGGTTCGGTGCTTAAGCACAATATTTACAAGACCCCTTACCCAAGCAGACAGCACCATCCAGTCATCCACGCGCAGCTTTTCTGCCCGCTTATAGCGAGCAGTGAATCGCAGCACGAGAGTTATGATTGTAAGGCCTAAGAGTGTCCCACTGAGTGAAGCAAGACCATTCTTCGAGGTATCAAGTCTCATGTTGGCTGGGGTCGCTGTCGAGATAGGTTGATATAGCCAAATGCGATTCACAAGAAATTGGAGTGACAGAACGACAAAATGAGGGTCTTGAGGGTCTGTAAAAATAAGTTTACGTGAAGTGATCCTCTAATTGAGTGGGAAACTTCCAACACTCAATTACACTCCTTATCAAACAAGGGTCAAGGAGGGGAAATCTGGATAAGACGGCAAAGCAACAGCATATTTGCTTGAAGTATTGGGCATATTGTTGGCAATTGTTGGATGCAGTTGGAGTTTGTTGTAGATTGGCAGGACACTGAAGATATATGCAGGAAATAGACGAATCAACCTATTAGCATGCGCGTTCATGCCCGTCCTTACATGTTGAATGCAGGGCTGAGTAATATTCCGTCGCGGTCGGATTTGGAGAGGAAAGGGAAATGGATATGGGAAAGGTTCTTCTTAGGAAGGTGGACAAAGTTTCAATATTTCAATCCACATCCTAGCAAAAACAACCACATTTTAGTTTAATTACCAAGTAATACCTTACTCTCAACAACATTAGTTTTTGTTTAGTTTCCTGATTTTGTAGGGCGCAGATACTATATATTTGTGTGTTACCTCGGCCCAGATTACGATAATCGATACATAGTACAGTACATAGTTGCAAACTAACCCCTCGAGTTTGTGAATTCGTACGTTACAATTCCCTTATTAAGATCACGAAGACAAAATGAAGTTCTCGGATTTTTCAAGTGATAAATCCAAGATCCAAATTCTTGCACTCGCTCTCGTGGGTCTTGCTTTTGCAGTGTTGTACACCAAATGGCGAAGAAATAGAGAGATTCGTCAAATAAAGAAACAACATGGATGTAAAGACCCCGTGCGATACCCCCATAAAGACCGGGCATGGGGTTCAGACATAGGACAACTTCGCAAGCAAGCCATGAAAGATGGACGATTCTTCAAGCTGTACGCATCTCAATTTGAGAAATACGGCAAAACATGGCAAGAAATCTGGAGGGGTAAGCCGCTCATCAATACTATTGAGCCGGCCAACCTCCAGCAAGTAGGTGCGCTTGCCCTTGAAGACTTTGGAAAAGATCCGGAGAGAACTATGGCTTCATCTCCGTTTTTTGGTCCTAGTGTTTTCTCAGACGGGCCTATATGGAAGACGTCGCGAGCGATGGTCAAACCTATTTTCGCAAGAGCAGAGCTCTCGGATGTGGATCGCTTTGCATCGTTTGTTGATCGCTTCATGGAGCTGCTCCCAGATGATGGGAGTATGGTCAATGTGCAACCCTTGCTGGATCGACTTGTAAGTACATTCTGTGATCCGGAGTTTCCATATCATTGCTGATTGTACGGTACCGCCCAGTTTTGCGACGTTTCAATGGACTTTATTTTCGGGAGATCCATGGGTGCACTGCAAACAGAGGTACCGGCTGATTGCATGGAGTTTCTTCAAGCGTATAGTCTGGCTCAGAAATGGATCACCAAACGCAGGGAGGCAGGATGGTTGCAATTTAACCTCTATCGCTTTCATGAGCCCAAAGAGTGGAGGGATGCATACACCAAAGTTCACAAGTATGTCGACCAACAAGTAGCGCGAGCACTTGAGGAAACTGCAAATGAGAAACCTACAACGGGCACAGACGCAACTTCGAAGACTCGCTACATACTGCTCAACGAGATGGCTAAGCAGATACGCGATCCTATTCAACTAAGGTATCAAATGCTTGGAGTCTTCACTCCCGCCCGCGACACGGTCTCGATCCTCGTAGGCAATATTCTCTTTCAGCTAGCCCGGCATCCCCATATCTGGGCAGAGCTTCGAAAGACATCTTTAAAGCTCGACGAGAATACACCTATTACCTTCGAAAAACTCAAATCGCTCGTCGATTTCAGGAATGTTGTACACGAAACCATTCGAATAGTTGGACCCGCGGCACGAATCTGGCGTGTAGCAGTCCGGGATACGATCCTACCTGTAGGCGGTGGACCTGATCAAAAGAGCCCCGTGTTTGTTCCTTCCGGTACGCCTGTTGTTCTGGGTACGTGGAGTATGGGCCGTGCTAAAGATATTTGGGGAGATGATGTTGAAGTTTTTAGACCAGATCGCTGGATTGGTCGGAAGCCATTGTGGGAGTTTGTACCGTTTTTTGGTGGCGCACGTATATGCCCTGCGCAACAGCAGGTTCTAACACAAACTATCTACCTTTTGGTAAGATTGACACAGAGGTATGAGCGTATGGATAACTGCGATCCTGTGTTCGAATATATAGAGCAATTTACATTGGGGTTTCAGAGCCGGAATGGAGTTCAAGTCGCTTTTAGGAACTCTTGAGGGGGCAAGGCATTAGTTATAGGACGGCGGTATATGTCCAAGATATATGGTGAAGGTTACTGTTGTTGAACCTTAGTGTTTTGCTTACTTGCCTTACGGCATATTTGGATGGCAGTCTTTCCTTACTTGGGGTAATCAACCCTTAAGATTGAAATATATCCTCAAAAGAGACAATTGTCCTACCAATTCAGATGTTTTAAATGCACAAAATCATGCCACTATAAACATCAATTCACATAGAGTAGAATTTCCAACACCAACCAAGCGACATAACCAACATTACTCGCATACAAAACATCAATCATAACAAAAACCCAACTCAACAATATTACCACCCAATACTCCATATCCCCCAGGGGAGTTACCACGAATCACAACAACGCATCAGTAGCTCTCAACCAGGCGCCCTCTTGCGCCTCATTCTCATCTTTTTCCACCAACCACCAAGCAACTCTCGTGCCGCCCGCCTCAAATTGATGCATTATCTCATCCAATCTCCTCCATAACTCTTCTCCTACTACTTTTCCGCCGCGCGTGTTGTGGAAATCGTTGCGTTTCCATTTGTACTTTTTTGGTGTTAGCTTTTATATCCAGCAGGAAAACCAAATCCATATCCTCATTTTCCCACTCGATTAAATCACGAACGAACACCAAGTACCACCTATCAACCTCACCTAATCACAATCCACCCCCCTTTCTTCAAAACCCAACCTCAAACACGAAGAAGTAAAGAATAGAAAAAACAATAATAAAAACAACTCACAATATGCTCCACAATCCCATTCCACAAATTCGTACTACAAGTCTTCACAACCACCAATTTCAACCCCCTCGTACTCAAGCCCTCAAACCCACTAACCTGCATACTAATTTCCATCTGGACAAAATCCAGCGCCTCCACCGCCGCCGCCAACTCACTAACTTTCTGCATTTCGATTCTCGAGCCCGTTTCTTTGATTTTGCCAGTCGTGTTATACCGTGATTTCGGCCCGAAATATATCGATGTTGCGGCTCTGAATTTCTCCTCTTCTGGGTTTTGCGATGAGAAACTCGACGATGAGGGAAATTTCAACGAAGGGATTTGTGAGGGAACAGGAGCCGTAGCACCCGCTACACTAAGAACAAGCGTATCGGGATTACCGACGAAATTCCCATCGCAGATGTGTTTTAATCTCGTGATGTAAAAGGGGGGATCGTAGACTACGAGACGTTTGACTTTGCGGTTTTCATATAAATAGAGTTCCGTATCGTTGTAGACATCGAATTGGCGCGGGTGTAGAAGGTTGACGGTGGTGTCGTGAGAGGGGTCGGCGGCGATCACGGTATGTAGTTCTTGGTTGGAATTGGGATGGGGCACTGTGTAGGAGAGGGTGCGGTCATATGACCGGGTGGGGTTGAAGAAGGGCGTTTGCTGCATGGTGATGTATGTATGTATGGTGTGTGGAGTGTGGAGTGATCTAGATGCGAGGCCAGGCGGGGTGATATGTGTGGATATATTTGTTGTGATGTTCTAATGTTCGATCTGGGTTGGTCTTTTTTAAATAATGGAATGGATGGATAAGGCTTGATTCGAATTATTCAGCCTATGATGAATCTAAGGAATTAAAGCAAACCTTTCTGTCATCTATTGAAGTTACGGCTTTAAGCTAAACTATTTTAGGGTTTAGTGGCTTACATCCTAAGGAGTAGTCAGCTTCATTACTAGGAGTGATATTAGTTTGTGGCGTCAAGGATGTGATGTCAAGGATGTAGTGTCGAGAAGTATCTATTTGAAACCCGGAATGAAATTAGCTCATACGCGATAACCTTACACGAACATTTCCTGACAGAAATTCACTCCAGGCCACTAGATACAGAAACTACCAGGGCTTGACAACGAAATGAATATATCGAGAGGTAGGGAATGATCTCTTACTTTAACTATAAATCTTCATTGAAAATTCAATTCGAAAAAGCTACCGAAGCAATTGGCAATTACGCCTAGTACATCCCACCCGCTCAAAATGCACATTTTCCTCAGCCATCCACCCATCCATTCATTAAATGCAGCCAGCCTTGCCCAATGAGTGTCGTAATTCATTTCATGATCCCAACCACCAATACACCATATCGAATAACAGAGTATTCTACGCAGTTCTCTTCTCCAACAATAATCGCCCCATAGCACCCTGTTTTCCAACCACCATACCATTCTCTCCAGTACCTTTCTCAAACACTTTATTACCTCTAACCCAAGTTTCCTTCACTCTCCCCTTCATCTCCTTTCCTGTATACGGACTCACCTTATTCCTAAACAACAATTCCTCCCTCCCCACAACCCACTTCGTCTCATCCTCAAAAACACAAATATCCGCATCGAAACCAGGTCTCAACGCTCCCTTCTTATGCTGAAGACCAACTTGCTTCGCGGTATTAATTGCGCAGAATCTAACGATATCGAGGATTTCAATGGCGTTCTTGGTGCGGGCAGATGATGTAGCTTCGGTCCAGAGAATCGGTAGTCCAAGACCTACGGAAGAGATTCCTCCCCACGATGCGAAGAAATCTCCCTTTTCTTTCGCTTCTTCCTCGCTCAGCAGCTCGCCATTGACCCCTTTTGCATCATCGCGCATGGCTCCACAACCATGTGAGAGATGTTCTGGGAGGAGTTTAAGTTCAGGTGTGCAGGGGCTGTGATCGCTGACGATAGTTTTAATGACCGAGTCTGGGTGCGAAAGTTCATCCCATAGTCCATCGCGATTAAGGGAGGATCGAATGGGTGGACAACATTTATGACGTGTGTCTCCCTCGGCTACATCTTCAGATGCGAGAGCCAGATAGTGGAAACAGGTTTCGGCAGTGATGTTGATGCCGGATGAGCGGGCTTCCCGAAGTAGAGGAATCGCTTCGATGGCGGACAGATGGACAATGTGTAAGTGGAGGGATGGAGCTAAGTGTGCGAGGGAGAGGATCTCGGAAATAGCGTAGGTCTCGAAGGATGGAGGTCGCGAGGTAAGGAATGTGTCGTAAGTTGTCAGAGGACCGGATGGTACCAATGGTGGATCCGATACTTGGACATCGTCTCCGACTGATGCGGTGATTGGTGGGATCATTTCGGCGTGGAACATCAGGGTGGTGGCGCTATGAGCGAGGGTCTTGAGCGCGATAGAAACATCCTCTGAAGAGACGGCTGGGAACTCATCGACCTAGTTATGATTATCAGCAACTTGCACCAAAACCCACGAGGAAGAATAATCATACACCACTTGCTATCATGAACCCCTTGAAGCCTCTTACACCTGCCTCAACAAGAGGAATCAACTCCTCGGAATTCCCTGGTATGATGCCACCATAAAATCCGACATCCACCCAACATTGTCCTTGCGCAGCTTTTATTTTCTCCTCCAGTCCTTTCAGTGTTGTAGTTGGTGGTATAGCATTCAATGGCATATCAATGACTGTTGTTACACCACCTGATGCTGCAGCTTTTGTGCCGGTACTGAAGCCTTCCCATTCCGTCCGACCCGGCTCATTGAGATGTACATGTGCGTCGACTAAACCCGGAAGGATCAAATGTGGCGTGTGGTCAATATAGACAGTGTTCGGAGGAAAACTCGAGACAGGAAGAACGGTAGGTAGGATTGATACAATTTTCCCTGTCGAGGGAGAGATTGTAATGGTCGCAGGTGAGATAATGAGGTTATCTTCGTCATTAAAGATTGCTGCTCGAGAGGATACGAAAACGGTGAGAGGTGTAGAGGAATTGAGAGGTGGTGTAGCAGATGGGGTTGGATATGGGATTGTTGTCGCCATTTTGAGGTCTATTTTGACTCGATATTGAAAGGAAAGGTCGAAATTCGAACAGAAAGATGAAATGAAGGTAGTCTGACGTGTAAAAGAAGATCCACCGGTGGAATTTTCTTATCGTGGGGGTGGATATGTGAAAATAGATAAGGAGATTTTGAGGTTAAATGCTTCTCTGATAAAAAAACCGAAGCAGTATTTCTTCTTCCTTTGTTTAGATCCAAGTCAACTCGACAATTTGGTAATAAACAAAACAATTGTAGGAAGAAGGTGAAAGAAAACAACTCGCAGCCCCTCGAAATGAAGGGTTAGAATCTAGATACATACCAACCCACCATAGGCTTACTGTAGTGTGGAGTGCATCCATCTTTCTTCATAAAACTCATAGACCCCTCTCCATTCCCCAGGTCTAACCAGCCAGCCAGCTACCTACTAGTAGTATCTATCAAAAGTACGTGAGCACCAGTCAGTGTTTTCCATCTTCTCACCAAAGCCCTCTTATCATGAAGCAAGCCACCTTTTTTCTTATCTATCCTTTCTTGACTGGCCAATAATCTTAGCCGATGTTATGACCATTGACCCCATTTTTAAATGGAAAGATGCGTAATCAGACTTTGCTCAAATGGGATGTTAATACCTTTAAATTGGTTCAGGAACAGACTATTCATGCATTGTTGATCCAGATCCTCTTGAAATAAACCTATAATATATTTCCATCGAGTAAATAAAAGCTTTTAGTTAAGGAAAACATGATATCTATGAAGATTGAGAAGGGTTTGGGCTTGTGAAAGTTTCTAAATTAGGGGATTGATTATTGAAACTAGACCTATTATCGGGCATTTCCGGAAAATGAGGTTGTGAGAGGAAACACCAACAGCACAAGTAATCTAATACAGATGGAATGAGAAGCTCATCGCCATTCGTCTCCCTTTAAAGAAACTGGCTTTTGATATCAATCATGTGTGGTGTAACTGTGATTGAAGCAAGCCAAGATGAATTTGGCTTGTCGTTGATAGTGACTATAGATAAGGAATTTTTGACCAAAGAAAATAAAAGCTGACTGTGTATACCAGTTGAGGGATAGTAACTCTGCATAAGATCCGATTCACCGATGCCGATTCGGTGATAAGGCTGCCCGATATTCAGCCGGATCACTGGGGAAAGGCTAACTTTAGCCTTTTTTCCTGAAAACCACGACTCAGATCTCCCGAGGAAGTAGAATATCAAAAAACATACAGAAGAATCTCTTACTCGATAATTACTCGATAAAAATACACATTCATCCTGTTTTCAAATTGGATGATATGTTTGTTGACATCGCAGATACTTTCTGCGTTGTCTCTGGCAAAACCCACTACCATTTTGCTACCTTCCAAAGTTCGTAAAGTATCGGACACATTGACCTTCCTCAAAAGATTTTAGGGCTTCCTAATTATCTAATTATCGAAAGGCGTTTGCAAGCACAAGCTTAAATGCATCCGAGAGCAAGTTGTTCCTCTGGGTATGGTATGCGATTGTTGATTAACCATATCGCTTTTGGCATTATTCTGGTGCGCTGCGAAAATTCGAATTTTGAATGGGAAATTGATGGTTTATTATACTTCTTCTGATTATGCGATGGGAATTGAGAGATTTTGTTTCTTGCATCACGCTGCCTACAATCGATCACGAATCGGCGGGAAATATGGCGTTTGATGTCACCGACGGGTGATACACGTGGCTAACAAATCAAGGTCAGCACGTGATACGGGGAGGCCGCTATGATGGAAATGAGATGAGATGGTTAGACCGTACAAGCTGTTTAGGGCGACTGTGACAGGCAATACGACCAGAGTTGCAAAAGGGTGTGTTTTCTTCAGCAAAAAATCACTGCGTCACAGTGTTGACTCGCGAGCAGCTTAGTGGACTGCGTCGTTGTTAAAACCTCCCGACTGATGTGTTGCTTTTGATTTAAGTTAATGCATTGCGCAATCATATGCTAGGAAGGATACATAGAATCTCGGCTTGAATTTTAATACTTTACGTTTGAGGTTCGGCTGAGGTGGCCAAGCTGGTTAAGACACATTACCGCAATGTCGCTGTCGCGTTCTGATAGACTCAATCTAACTGCATCCACGATTTACTAATAGAACTGTCCAATTGCACCTAAGTGGTTCCATCATTCATCTAAACAACGCATTCTCACCGCGAGGATTTATTTACATCGAGGGCCACTGGTGAACTTTTCACCTGCAATGTAACATCACTAAATATTCAAGGGTCACCGGATTGGAAAAGGATTAATTGAGTCACCGGTAGATGGACACAATTTCCGGCGCGAACGTATACGATAGTATTTTTAAGGACCGCAGCCAACAAATCAATAAATGGAACGAGCATCAATGAGAAACATAGCCATGATTCTAACCCAACTTACACGCTCGTATGTATTAACGAGAAACCTTGTGAGCCATCTAAACCCCGGTCTGTCAGCCTCAGGTGAGGCCGAGAACAGCCAGACAGGGGTGTATGCCACGACACGACGGAACCCTTCCACAAGCGAAGTAACATGGGCAAATTAAAAATCTGATAATCCGAAATATCGAGAAATCCAGATCTGCAACAAATCCATCTGCCGGCAGCAATAGCCGGGCTTCCATGACTGTAATCATATGATTTCATTCCCGCTATACCTATATCAGCCATATTACCAACAACATATTCGGTTGTTACTCATTTAACTGGACCCGACAATGGGGTTGTTCCGCGCCATGCATATTTATTGGATTTGGAATGCTCTCGTGAAAAAGGTACCCCCAAGTGCCCAAGCGAAGGAAAAATACCCATCGCGTAATAACGCCTATGCGCAGCTCGTTTGGACGATTTTAAGATGTGCAACAAAACTCTTTCATAAGTAAATATTGACTTATGAGAGGCTCTCAAATCGGAGCTTTTGCCCGTTTATCCCTTTCTTTATATGCGCACCTCGTTTGCATGATTTTGAGACGTGCAACATTATTTGAAATACGGGCCCACAAATACATCTAGAACATCAACATCGTTAAGACAGTATGTCCTCCTCGTCTACACGATTTTGAGACGTGCAACATTTCGAGAAAATATCGGTTGCTGCTCGCTTGGTATGGTATCTAGACCGCCGGCTTTGTTGAGCGGTATGTGCTCGTCGTTTAGCAAATTTTGAGATATGCAACAAATTTTCTGTAAGTCGATGTCTGAAATGAACTTTCATCGTGAAATGCTGCGCTCATCGTTTATATAATTTTAAGATATGCAACAAAATGTGTATGTGGCCGTTAACTTACCGTATTCTCTCTGCCACGCATGCATCTGGCATCCACTCAAGCAAAGCACGGCCCCGAATATGTATGTGTCCGTCGTGTGTTCAAAATCACGATATGCAACAAAACAATTTCCAACACACACATCAAAAACATCCCCTTGTGGTATGTATGTATAACCCACCGCCTGTATGCGCTCATCGTCTGTCTGAATTTCAGATGTGCAACAAATCTCTTAATATTTCCGTACAATTCAATCTATCCAATCCCTTCTTTCTTTCTAATTTCCCTCTACAATATCTATATTCAGCTAGAAAGAGAACCACAAAAACATGCACCCAAATCCAAAATAAGTAATATCTCGCATGTCCCAGCAAGAACAACAACTGCCGATGTAGTACGACCTTCAGCAAAAAATCACTGCGTNNACAACTGCCGATGTAGTACGACAGCTTCTCTTCTCAATCACATCCACATGCAGCGAGCGATACAACACACCATATGCGCGCCTCGTCTGTCGCAAATTGCGATATGCAACAAATTCAAAAACAAAAATCTTAAAAGACGATTGTGTTAATTCCCATCTCTGATGGGGATCTCTGATGAATAATGAATGGATATGTAAAGAATAATATTAAGGGTCATCCGCGGGAAGCGTCTGAAATGGCCG
>JWJA01000078.1:0-25977 GCA_000812885.1 Lanzia echinophila
TGACATCTTAAGAAAGGTGTTGTTGGACATGTACCATTCGGAACGATGGTTCGGCTTGGTTTCGGAAAATGAGGGTACTACATACTATTTTTTGGGGGAGAATGCAGTCAGCACTATTAAAAAAGGAAGAGCCACGACTACCAGAAGATCGCATATCCAGTCGGGAATAAGTTAGTAAGTTAGATTAAATTGGGACATAGACAGCTTCAAGTCCACCGGTAAGTCGGTAGCTTTGGAAGATCAGCTAGTTTTTTAAACGATAAGGAAAATAAATAGACCAATAAGAGTAAACCAATAAGATTGAATCAATCTATGAATAATGGGTTTAAAAGACTGGAGACCTTTTAACCCTTTTCATTAATCAAGTGATGGTTATATTCTTCAATTATAAACATTGAAATCATCAAATCCCGTATTATTGGTAACTTAAACCCCCATGTTAAAAATAAATATCTTACGCCCAAGAGATCAACTGAAGAGTTTTGATTTTTTGAGAGGGGGGGAAATCCCCGATGTTCGCATCAAAACAACAACTCTCAGTCTCTCACGGACATGGAATCGTCCGAGCAAAGCCCCGGTAAAAAGGCTGAAGACATTTATTACTTATATTTATTATTGCTCAAGTGAATTTCCTAATTATCTCCGCCATAGCTTTTAGGATTCATCATCATAATCAGCTTTTGAAACTTTACCATTTTCTACCATCTATGTAATAGCCCTGAATGCTAGAAGTAGATCCTGACGGCGTGATATCGGTTAGAAATCTAAGCCGTCTTATCCTTTAAAATGTTCCGAGACAGAGTAACATCTCGTACTCCTCCTCCTCCGCAACACCTCACTGCCAGCTGAAAGTATTCCGTAGTTTAAATTCCGTGTTTTCCGATCTTATTTCTATGAAACCACCACCTGCATGATGATTGTTTACCTACCAAGTAATCACTGTTCGAGGTATTCATATCACTCCAGTCGATCTGAATCAACTTGAAATTATTCCAAGTACTTATGTACTCACCAAGAAAAAAAGAAAGGCTCCCATAACCTTGGCTAATCTTGGGGCTTGGTTAGGGTTTCGAGGTTAAAAGGGAGGTAAAACCCTTACCAGCTCATCCTGGTTGATAATCTCAGTTAGATTATCGAAGAGATCTTGCAAAGAGTGTTTGGAGTTTTAGTTGATCATAGCATCCTTTTCCTTTTCCCTTCCCTTGCTGCTCAAGCGTTGTACAGTTTGAAAATTCAAAACGTGGTACAAAAAGCTGTTGTGATTTGTGAGATTGCCCGGACTTCCAAGTCCTGCACGGATTCCTTTAAAATAACCTTATACGTCAAGCATATTTTTACCAAAAGATGTTGTGACATCTTAAGAAAGGTGTTGTTGGACATGTACCATTCGGAACGATGGTTCGGCTTGGTTTCGGAAAATGAGGGTACTACATACTATTTTTTGGGGGAGAATGCAGTCAGCACTATTAAAAAAGGAAGAGCCACGACTACCAGAAGATCGCATATCCAGTCGGGAATGTCCGTACTTAACATTCAGTATACACAATAACAAGTTCTGTGAATAATTATTTCACGATTGGAAAGAGGCAAATCGCCAAGATGAAATGGGACACATCATTAGAGAAGCAGAAATCAAAACTCCGTAAAATTTATGGTATCATGCAGCCTTATTCATTTTTTGATTTCTCAATGCTGTTTGCCTAGATAAGTCCCTGCCATGCCATAACATCATAAAAACGCCGGTATTAAAGACACATCATGATCATATTTAGATCTTGATAGCGCTTTCAAGTGCTTTGCGCTTCTTCTCAGTGCGAGCATTTGCCTTAGCACCCATAATACCACCTCCCCAGTGTCTGGTAACAGAGTCATCGTGTTGATCCTTAATGGCTTGAACCAATTTTGACATCTCAGACTTATCCTCAGAGCGAACTTCGGTAAGAGCGACAACGGCGGCAGTCTTCTTGTGGACGACCGTACCAAGTCTGGCCTTGCCCTTGATGATGGCGTAAGGGACACCCATCTTCTTGCACAAAGCTGGAAGGAAGATAACCAACTCAATTGGGTCAACATCGTTGGGGATGAGGACCAAGCTAGCCTTCTTGGCTTCGATCAATCCAACAACGTGGTTGAGACCGTACTTGACGGCATATGGCTTCTTGCTAACATCTTCCTTCTTCTTGCCCTCCTTGATGGCAGTGGCCTCCTTCAACAGACGTTCCTTCTTCTCAGTCTTGCTTTCTGGGCGGTACTTGTTAAGGAGCTTGAGGGCTTGGCCAGCGGTGTTACGGTCGAGAACATGTTGGAATTGAGCGATCGCAGGTGGGACCTTCAATCTCATGTTGAGGATCTTCTTTTGGCGTTGGAGACGGACATACTCGGGCCACTTCACCATGCGCGAAAGATTGCGTCGTGGTTGAATGTCTTGGCCGATACCGTAGTTACGGGTTCGCTTCTCGATGAGAGGGTTCTTATACATTCATTAGCATCAACAACAATTGGTAAGGAGTTCAATGATACATACCTTTGGGGCCTTCTTTCCTGCACCAGCTTTTGACTGGGGGAATGGGGCTGGCGCCGCCTTCTTTCCGGACTTTGGAGGCTGTCATTGAGAAAAGAAGATATCAGCGAATGTTCACTAAGTATCTTCTTTGAACTCTAAAGAGACTATACTGGCATTTCTGCACAGATATAGCTCAAGCCATATCAACATCAAAACCCGAAGGTAATTGATTGAAATTGCATCTCGACGTGCGATTGCTCGTAGAGGTACGAGAGAGCAGTGGCGAGTCGAAAATCACATTATAGTGATAGTTATAAAACAAAACATAATTGAAAGCTTACCATATTGATCGAGTCGCTAGATTGTCGAAGCAGCGGCTTATTTGTCGTATTGTTGATGTCGTCGAGAGGAATAGAAAGAAGAGAATTTCAAGTTTGTGAGGAAATAATTTTGTGTGGGCACTAGGGCATCAAAATCTTGGCACGCTAGATAGCTTTCGTACTAGTGCCATAGTACATGCGAGGCGGGCAGGCAAGGCGGACAAAAGTGCGAATCTCCAACATTTTAATAATTCCCCGCGATGATGATTTGTGGATGATTCCAACTTCTACATTCTCCAATACATAAATTACAACTACACTTCAAAATGGCACCTGTACCTTGTGCTATTTGCAAAAGTGCAAGAGCTCTAATTATTAGACCTAAGAATCACCAGAAACTCTGCAAAGCATGCTTCATTTCCATCTTTGAAGAAGAAATTCACCATACAATTACCTCGACCTCACTCTTTTCCCCAGGAGATCGAATTGCGATAGGTGCATCAGGAGGGAAAGACTCGACTGTACTTGCATCAGTACTGAAGACTTTGAACGAAAGATATAATTATGGCCTTGAACTCGTACTACTTAGCATCGATGAAGGAATCAAAGGATACCGAGATGACTCCCTCGAGACCGTCAAGCGCAACGCGATACAGTACGAAATGCCACTAAAAATAGTAGGTTACGATGAATTATACGGATGGACTATGGATCAGGTAGTCGAGACGATTGGCAAAAAGGGAAACTGCACATATTGTGGAGTATTTCGGCGGCAGGCGTTGGATCGAGGGGCAAAAATGCTAGGGATCAAACATGTCGTGACGGGACATAATGCGGATGACGTTGCAGAGACCATATTGATGAATCTTCTACGAGGTGATCTACCTCGATTGGCAAGGAGTACCAGTATTGTTACCGGCGACGAATCAAGCGATGTTCGAAGAAGCAAACCTCTTAAATATGCATACGAGAAGGAAATTGTGTTATATGCCCATCACAAGAAACTGGATTACTTTACAACGGAATGTTTATATAGCCCAGAAGCTTTCCGCGGTAGTGCAAGGAGTCTGATCAAGAATTTGGAGAGAGTACGTCCTAGTGCAATCCTGGATGTCGTACGCAGTGGAGAAGACATGGCGAAGTTGGTGCCAGCAGAAGTTAGTAGTGCTAGTCACTGCAAGAGTCAAAAGGTCTCATTATCAAGTGCTGATGGTGAAGAGGAAGGTGCTGGTGGTTGTGGAAGTACTGGCAGATCCAGTGGTGGGGAAATGGCAGATATGGAGAAAAAACTTCAAGCAGATGAAGAAGCTGCTGGTAGGGAGGTTGATGTGGCTTCGCTTGTATCAACAGGTGCAAATGGTCAACGTCATGACAGGATAGAGGAAAAGCCGGATGCCCGAAGAGGAAACAAAAGGGACGCTCGAAAGATTACGAG
The DNA here is from genome assembly GCA_000812885.1 of Lanzia echinophila. NCBI lineage: Eukaryota > Fungi > Ascomycota > Leotiomycetes > Helotiales > Rutstroemiaceae > Lanzia > Lanzia echinophila. Next base: position 4,259 of record JWJA01000078.1, read on the forward strand.
GCAGACCTTAGGAACTTGCAGGAAGTGCGGATATATGTCAAGTCAAGAGATATGCAAGGCATGCGTGTTATTAGAGGGGCTCAATAAGAATCGACCGAAGATGGAGATCGAAATAGACGCAGAGGATGAAGAAGATAGTTCAACCCTAAGGAGGAGAATGGAAGGGTTAGCATTGGCTGCAGGATAGAACTCATAGAATACAATACAAACAGCGTATTAAACAATGATATATTTGTGCTAGAGAGTAACTTGGGAATGGCATAAAAAGAGTGCAAACACATACAGTGAATAACCTGTTCCCATCTCATCAAAAGTTCGGTATTTGTTGATCTTAATTCAGTGATTTAGCTATTCTCGTCTGGTAAGTTTGAGCAAGACTCTGTTATTATTCAAACAAATCCCTATCTTTAGGCTATTTTCCTCTCTTCTCTTCAGATGAGAGTACCTGTATCTCCCAGTGAAGCTGGGAGATTCAAGTCAATGTTGCTAACCTATCAGCTGAAAACATCCGAATGTATAGGAGAAGAATAGTTCACAACATCAGCTAAATGTCCAGAAAGAATTCATACATTCATCTACTTTAATAGTACAACCCTCACTCAAACATCTATACCGTCTAGTGAAGCCTAAACCAAGTGAATGAACCATCTCATCCGAAAGGTGAAAACCAATCTATACAATCCATCCAATTAGTCCCATCCCAATTTTTCAATCTCCAATTCACCGCAGCACACGATACCATAATTCACCAATAACAACAACGCAAAGATTTACCACAAACCAATAACCAATAACATAACCCCCTTACTAAAACTATTCACTCTTCTCCTATTACCATCAATACAATGCGAATCACAGGAGAAATACGCTCCACTATTCTCCCTCCGGGCTTCATGCCAGACAGGGCTACAATTCCCGAGCAAGAGGAGCTTTGGGAGATGCAGTGTTTGCTTGCGGCGCGGGTAGAGAAGAAGAAGAGGGATGCGGAGGAGAAGGAGAAGAGAGAGAGGGAGGAGAAGGAAAGAGAGGAAAAGGAGAAGGAGGAGACGAAGAAGATGATTGAAGAGTCCTTTCGCCGGGTAGAAGAGTTGGTTGAAGAGCTAAAGGTATTTTTCTCTACTCCTTTGGTTCTATCCCTACATCTAGCAATGATTCTGCTAGTAGTACCCCTTTTGAGTGAATTATATCTATCTGATTCACCAATCAAGCAAGGTTTTGAGATGAAAGACTGCTATTCAAGCGTAGACTAACATATATTTATGTTAGATCCAACACCCCGACGTTGCTGTTTCTGTCCTGCAGCAGGAGGCATGGAGAGAAGTTATGTATTTTTGAAGTCTGAGTACATACGTGTATGGTCTCACTTCATTCTTGTTGTGGTATGCAGGCAGACAGCTAATATTTTGAGATGAATCAGACATATACATACCTCTTTCAACATACCTTTTTCAAGGACAACAATCACCTCTGATTTTCTTCTCTGCCTTTTTCCGACGAGATGATATCGCTGCATTAGAAGTATCAACATAGTTGAGAGAATATGAAAGAAGAATGGGTGGATGAATGGATGAAAGTATGAAAGTAGGTACTCCGGAACCCTAGCTCAGATTGCGAAAGCAAATCCACAGTATATTATATTAACAACTTCTGAGTAATAGGTTGATAGCGCCTTTGAATCAGTAGTATTTTTGTTTTCTTCATTTTTCGAGGAGTCATCTAATTCAATACCGGTCGGATCTCTTCGGAGTCGCCGACTTACCCCTTCGGTTAACTTTTTCGCTAGTAAATGGTTCATTTGAAATTGAGATGTGCTTTTAAAAGGAGACAATGAACTGTTTAAAAAAAATACCAATATCATCCCAGGAGAGTTTTTGACAGATTAAGAATGTGAGAGGATACATCACATTCTATCAACTTGCAGGCATGGGAAATTTCATCCAACAACCCCTGCCTGATGAAATAAGAAGACTGTTTGAACAATGTACTGACATCTCTCAGGTCTTGGTGTTTTCTGACCTGATGTTTCTCAGGATCCAGAGCTCATGCTGTTTACAGGTTTGTGTAACGATTTTGCTTGCCATTAGATGCAACGGACATGAAACTCATGTCGAATTCTATGATTGATTTTGATAATAAAGCCTGAGAAAACATACTACATATACAAGTGTATAACCAGCTACAGGCTTGCACTGGCGAAAAAAGAATGGTGGATGGTGTTCTGTTAAAACTGAATTACACTCTAAATTCATACTTCACATTCTGCATTCTGCTCTCTTCAAGTGGAACTAGCCCTATGTTACGGCTCAGAGCAGATGGAGCTTTCCAATGTAGTTTCAAAAAATGAGATTCGGGTACATATGTTTCAAGAAGAAAAAAAGATGCAGCAAGGCCTTTGTAGCTACACAAGCCTCGAGACCGATCTGTATCATTTGTCCCTTATACTCAAAGTTCTCCAAAGTCACTTGCCCGGTTTCTAGAACCGTGTTCATCATTACTAGAGTAATACCATCTCTTGAGCGGGTTCTTCTACGGCCAGCGGCCATCAATGCGCTCATGCCATCAACACACCAGCGATATTCCTCAGTCTGCTTCTGGTAGTCATTGCAGCTTGGGCTGCTTCTTCACATTCAGGGACCGTTAAAGTAATTCCGCAACCTAACATTTTTTGGGAAATGCCTGGATATCTCTAAATCGGAGTTCATGACACATAACACTCGAACATGAATATGCCCATAGCCCCAAATCTCCGCTAGACCATGATTGTATCGATTACCTCGTCTTCAACCAATAAGCAGACCCTGCATAGTTTTCACCTGCCTAGAAATGCGCATATTAAATCCTATGCCAATAATTGCTGTTGCAATCCGCAAGTCTCCGCTATCATATGCCGAGGACGCTTAGCCCAGAAAAATCACAGAGAATATCTACAAATTAGAGTTTGTTTCCGTCAGATCATCAGTGGGGCACAAGTGCTGAGCATACGTGAAGAGTTTCACAAACTACTAGGTATGTTAGTTAAGTCAACAATGTGGCAAAGGATGACTGACCCAGAGCAGTTATTTGCGTTCTGACAGAAAAACTAGTGTTGAAAAGTTACTGATCATATCATACTAATCGTATCATCGTATGATCGTAGAGACCAAAGATAAGAAACTTCGATCACTGTCCCCGATGCTTTTTAAATGCCTCTTGGACCGACATTCCTTGATTGACCTCATCCTTAACGCGATCATCCGCAGCACAAAGACCCGGCAAAAGGGAAATGACATCCGCTATCTTTGCTTGTGGAATTATAACAATGCCGTTCTTTGGGTCACAGAATGCTAGATCTCCAGGCTCAACGTTCGTTCCAGCGATATCTAATGGCACTTGGAGAGCATGGGGTTTAGATTCAGCACCAGCGCCCACAATAGACCTGCCTCGAGCCCAAACCTGCAGATAATATCAGCGAGGGATCCGTGTGACCTGGCCAAGCGTAAAGGAAAATTGTCGTGGGGTAGAGATATGGGAAGACTTACTGGCAGACCAATAGTTTGGAGCTCATCTAGATCCCTCACTCTACCGCTTACTACTACCGCCTTGGCACCAAGAACTTTGGCTCTTAATGCCATAATACCCCCAAGAATTGCATTTTTCTGACCCTCAGGCTGACTCATCACCACAATCGAATTTGGAACTGTGAGATCTACCCAATGCTTGCCGCTGGGTATATTTGAAGCAGGATAATTGGAAAAGTCGGTGCTGTTCTTAGGTGCAAAGATGACAGTTGAGACAGGGGCAATGGTAATTTCATTTGAAGAGGTTGCTTTCAAAATTGGATCGATATCAGGAAGAAAGCCAGAGCCCGGGACCTTGAGTTTAAGCAAGGCATCAGCAATATCACAAGCCGTGTATTGCTTTTTCAGAATTTCGATTTGCTCCTGTAGGGACATGTTTTGAGACGAAGTAGATATAGCATGAACAGAGAAATTCACACCAATACGAGAAATAGTACTTGGAGTTCGAATTGTTGTGGGACGTAGATGGAGGAATGAAAAGCAAGGATATTTTGGCTGGTGGCAGATCACCCTGGAAAGAGACATATGAATTGCAATATCTGATCTATATTATTGAGATTGAAATTGAATATTTGATGCCTTTATCAACTTGATAGATGTAATTTGAAGTCAAAGTCCTACTTACAGCTCTCAAGATAATCTTTCGGTACCTCGGCTGACCATTAGCATATCAAGCTGCTGTTTAAGAATATTTCAACCGCCGCTCTAAGCTAGAGAGAACTCGTCATCCCATCCCATCCCACACTTTCAATCTTACCCTCTCCTACCTCCACCATATTTACATATGAGGAGGGACTTCTTACGTAGATGCAACCATGACTACTTCTGCATTGCTCAGATTCCAATTATTAATCTTTGCAATTGTCAAAGTCTAGCCTTGACTATGGACAAGGGACGGCAGGGTAGATGAGAACTCAGAAGGATTCACGGGCATAGGCACAAACTCCCCAGTAGCTTGTGAACTGGGATTATGTTCAAACTGATAACTGATAACTTTATTCTCATTTATATGTATTCCCTCTACTCACGAGTATTCTGGCATATGCGTGTAAGATTCTTGCATGACATGAACGTGAATGCGTATGCGTATGTGAATGGTAGAAACTATCAAGTACCTGGGAAATATGTCAGACCACTGTCCAAAAAGTATGGAAAGCAATACTGTAAATACCGTAAAGTCGGGTGAAGGGGTGAAGCTTTTCTTATATCATCCCAAGAAACAAGAAATACTCAACTTTAATATGCCTCTCCAATTGAAGACGAGTAAAAGCTACGGGCAGAAGTAGAGTGAGTTGTCTGAATCCATAAAATTCTGGTTATAGAATGTATCGCGGCGAATACCAAAGTTTATCTTCCACTTTTTCATCATCTAAATCGTCATATACAATTGTAAGTTTACGTACAAATAATATGTACAATAACATATTTTCATTATTGATCGTGGAATCTTTCCTACATATATTTTTATGCAAGGCAGGAATCAGATAAGACGACCCCACTACTGTAGGAAGAAGAAAAGGAAGTAGTAGCTTTTGACAGCAATGACAACAACAAGAGCCTACCTAGGTACTCTAGACCTTTTGAACACACGCCGATTATCATAAACAGCCATCTATTTCCTTAATCAATCAAACAAAACAGCTAAATTCCAGATCGGTGCCCACCAGATCAGCAAACCAACTGTTTAGAATCAGAATCAGAATCAGAACCAGAAGAGGAAGAAGAAGAAGAATCCACCTTGTTCCAAATCCCTTAATCCAAATCCCTTAATCCTTACCTACTAGTAGCTAGATGTTACATATCTATCAAAAAAGTAAAGTAAATACTAGGTAAGTTACTACTAACCTTGGAAGGTCAACTAGTATTCAAGAAATCTTCTTCCACCAATAATTTGTTATAATTCCCCTGACAGGTTGGGGCATATTTTTTTTTGCACTGCGCCCTTTGTCAAGGTTGTAAGTGATTTGCCCCACTATCAAAACCCATTACCATTATTACCCTCCCCCAGTAAAAAAAAAAAAAAAAAAAAAGGTATGGAGGTATGGTATGGAAAGAAGGGTTCTCCGTAAAGTACTCCATAACTTCCAATCACCACCTATCAGTAACACTTTTCCGTTCCGTGGCGATTAATTCGATCAATTCACTGCTTTTGAATCGTATTCTGGTTCCACACATTCACACGCACTTATATCTGTTCTACCCAGTTAGAATCTGATATTTTTCTTCACCCTTGTCTTGTCGGCAGCACAGAAATACTTTACCCAAAGTTGACTACTACCAGTATCCGGTACTTTCGAGCAAAATTTACAAGAAACGATTACCGGTGCATATTCTAGGATTCAAGTTTCTCTATTTGATTTGACCCACACTCCTTCAAAGGAGCCCGATCATACATTTGTCGGATACTGATATCCTTCTTGCAGGCAGTTCAAAATGTCAATAAAGTAAGTAGTATTCTGTGGCTTTCGTACTCGGCATCTGCAGTATATATCGTTGCGATCACATCCTCCTTCTCTTCACATCCTAATCCCTTTTCCTTCCACATCTTTCTGTTCTTCCTATTTTTTTTAAATCATATTCATTATCATGTATGCCTTTCACCAAGAACAGCATCTTTATGCCTTACACATGGCGCAAGAAGGGATGCTAAAATCAACTCATGAAAAAAGTTGGGTAATGACCTCTTCAAATGAGTCTGGTTTTGTCAAACTACCCAACGAGCGCATACTTTACACCTCGCCTCCTCGAATCGATTTAAAAATTTCTACACCTAATACGACTGCTTCTGGGACAGAGCCATACTCAATGAAGTGCGATGCGGGAGTGGTATATATCAGCAACCAAAGAGTAAGTTGTTCTGCTTGCATACCGCGGATTAAAACTGATGTTTCTTCTAGGTAGTTTTTCTGCCGAGTAATCCTACTCCCGAACTTCAATCTTTCTCCTCGCCAATTCTCAATCTGCAGGATACATACGTTCGTGCCCCATTCTTCGGCGCCAATTACTGGACGGCTCTTTGCAAACCGGTCTCTGGAGGTGGAATACCTCCGGATTACCCTGCAGTTGAACTTCGAATGACCTTCAGAGAAGGGGGTGCATTTGACTTCCACTCTTGCTTCGAACGAATAAAAGAGCGATTATACCAAGCATACACTGTCGCACGAGACCATGGGCAGAGAGGCACAGCTGGTGTGGATTTGGCGAATATGGATTTAGAGCAATTACCTGCATACGAGCCGGTGCGGGAAGTTGCAGGTGAAGCACCTACTGTAGCTCAAGGTAGCGGGGTAGCTGGCAATCCCTCGCGGCCCGAGACTTTCACAGAACCAGCTGAGCCCCCGCCAGATTACGAAGAAGCACAAGCACAAGCTGTTTCGGTTGATCTGGATCAGCGATTACGAGAGCAGGCCGAGAGAGAGTAAGCGGCTTACACGGTTATGTTGTGCTACGTGCGCTGTTACAATGGGGTATTACGAAGTCATGAATCAATGAAATTCCGGTGCGGACGGGTCAGAGATATGGGAAGGAAAGGCGTTCTGTCATTATGATATTTGAGACTTGGCACAGTCTGTGAAAACTCATTAAAAAGATACCAGTATAAAGCAGCACTGCATGGCGTTCAGACTGAGATAAATTGCTTGCAAGATGTAGGGCCTAATAGTACCGATGGAATTCAAGGCACGATAGTTTTGTTAGAGAGATCAAAGTCTCATTAAAAAAATAAACATTAATTACACATATTACTTCCAAGCAGATTATTTATGAAAATTGCATGTAGACCTCTATTGTCATCTCAAACTTGATGTCGGAAAATTCAGGAATTAAAGTTGTAGCTTTTAAAAGTCCAACAACCAATCAAAATGAACGAATTGAAATGCTCAATTTTTGGCGAGGATCATTTCTCATCCGACACGGTGGATTTTAACATTACTACGGCAGATACAGTTTATTAGGCCTTTTATCAAGACAACAATAATACAACAACGCCATACAATTGATTCAGTATCCTAAGATCGATTGTAAGGATGGGTTTCTTCGACAGCTTGAGTGATTTGGTGTCTGCCGCTACACCATGGAGCACTGCTGAGGCCGAGGCGGTTTCCGGAGGTGCGAGTGAAACCAAGACACCCGCACAGAAGGACGATGGTGGAGAAGGAGAGGCAAAGGTACGTTTCTTGTTAATTTATTTCCTCCTCTCGTAAGCTATTATTTTTTCCAAAAATTGGCAGTTATGGGCGCGGACGTTGGGCAAGAGGGGTTTGGGCTGTGTAGAAGATCTGCGGACGATGGGGAAGGGGCTGAACATTACGGGACTTTGTGCATACGATCACTCAAGCTTGTAATGAGCGTGGGCTGATCGATACCGTGATCAGGATCCATCTGGACCTACGCCGGACAAGAGGATGAAAGCCGATGCTAAAAACGAGGATAATGCTGATGATAACTCGAAGGACGAGTCCGAGGAGGAGGAAACAGCGGAGGAAGAGGAAGAAGAAGAAGAGGAAGCGGAGCTTGAGGATCCAAAGGAGAAATTTGAAGAGGGTGAGAATTTACCCTTTTCTACTATGACGGATCATAGGGAAGCTACTATATTTGGCGGCTATCCCGGTTCCGATATCCCGCAATAAAACTACGAAACGATATACGGTCATATTTACTAATATTTCACAGAGTGCAAGGAATCCGCAGGTTGTGCTCCTGCCAAGCACCACTACGACGAGTGCGTCGAGCGGGTCACCGGTGCCAGCAGCGAAGATAAGAAGCCAAGCGAGGATTGCGTTGAGGAGTGTAAGTTCTGATATATTTGGTTCTATGTTCGTTCCTTGCCCAGTTGAATACTGATCTTATACCTCGCAGTCTTCCATCTTGCACATTGCGCGACCGCCTGCGCCGCACCAAAGCTTTGGAACGCCCTCAAGTAATCTACTCCAGGCTTCATCGATCGCATGGAGGCATGCAGACGCAACTAGACAACATGAACACTTTTTAGATGACATGAAGGGACGGGATGGGAAAAGGAATTGTACAAATATGGAACCAAATCCGTTCTTGTGCCACTGCATACAGATCTCTTTTTTCATTGAGCGCACTGCATGTAGTATAGAAAAAGAATTCGACATAGAAAAAGCATTAGGCATCCCAACTGGTTCTTACCACACTCAAAATTCTTCAACCGAATATTTCATTCGACCATAGCGATTATTCGGAGTCGAGATTCATTCTAAAGAATCGTGATGATGTTTGAGTCACTTCATCCGTACCTGCTAGGTAGTATTGCCATGATGGAAGACATTTCCTTGGTAGCTAATGAACTAACTCAAAAACCTGCATTATTACATCTTCACCAGCCGATCAATTTCAAGACTCTTAATACCATACAGATATCACGCTACAGTACATATCACCACAACCATCCGCATTTAAATCAAGTTCGGAGCACTATGTATTCAACCGGTAAGCATTCTATCCCGAACGTCCAATCCTGTGTCGGCCTCGGGAAGACCCATGGTACTGAAGAAATCTTAATATGCTCTCTTGGGTCATTCAAATAACCTTATCTATGTGAAGAATGCCTCCTTCCCTATGCGTAGATATGGTATCACCCCCTCACTCATTTTGAAGTAACCCAAGATATATACCTACTAGTAGGTACTTGGTAATCTTAAATTTCAAGCCACCAGAGCTCTTAACATTTAGTGTAATACAAACCACAGTACATCGACATGAACATTTTGTGTTTTGTTTCTCCACAGCGTTAGATTCACATGCTTGATCTGACAATTTAAATGACAAAGCAATTTGATTGGCGGCGGCAAAATCAACGCGGTGAGACGTACTTGTCTCAAAAATCTCTCTGAAGATGGACGTAAGCATATCGAAAGTCAGAGCGGACGAAGCGGACGAAGAATACGAAAAGGAAATCGAGTGCAAGAAGAACGAGGAGGACGGTATATCAATTTCCTGTTCGGAGTATATAGAGGTGGACGAGGGGAAAGCGGCCGAGAAAGAAGAAACCGATAAAGAAATCGATAACGATACCAGAAGTGGATCCACAAGGCCTGTGCAGGAGCAGTCTATGCCACCGGGTTGGACAGCGATGAGGGATTTTAAGATGAGAAATAAGGGTGTGAAGGGGAAGATGTTTGCAGATGAATCTCTGTTGGCGAAGTCGCAATCAAACAATGTTGGAGCAAGCATGGAAGCAGGTTCAACTGAAGATTTGAATAATCTGGAGGAATTGAATAGTGGAGACGAATTATTGTCAGATGGAGAAGAGGCAGGAGTAAGGCGCAGAAGTGGCATGCATGCTGGTGGCACAGATGGGGCCGCAGATGGGGAGTTTGGGGGCGGTGATATCGAAACTCAGGCTGGCGAACGGGTGTTTAAGGTCTACAAAAGGAGGTGGTTTGGCTTGATTCAATTGGTTCTTCTGAACATCATTGTGAGCTGGGATGTAAGTATTGGTCTCTGACACTGTATGCTTTCAATGACGCGATATGAGAAGTATTTTCTGGTTAGGACGTTGGCCAAATTCGTGCTAATAATTCTGGTTATCTAGTGGTTATCATTCGGTGCCAGTTCAACTACAGTATCACAATACTATAATGTATCCGAAACAGCAGTCAATTGGCTCAGCACAGGCTTCCTCTTCGCCTTTGTCCTTATATGTCCTCTTACAATCTATGTCCTGCATCATGGCGGTCCAAAGCATGCAATTATGACAGCCTCGGTCTTGATATTGATTGGGAACTGGGTACGATACGGAGCTACAAGATCTGGCCCACATGGCAATTTTGCGGGAGTCATGGTCGGCCAATTGATGACGGGTCTGGCCCAACCCTTTGTGCTCGCGGCTCCAACTAGATACTCGGATCTATGGTTCACAAACTCGGGAAGAGTAGCTGCCACTGCAGTTATGAGTCTTGCCAATCCATTCGGTGGCGCTTTGGCTCAATTGATTGATCCTTTTTGGGCTACAAGTCCAGCCAGTATTCCGAATATGGTTCTCTACATTGCAATTATTGTAAGTCAGAACAATTCCACTCACTGGCTGTCGCATGTTAACAATACGTAGTCATCCATCGCTAGTATTCCTTCCTTCTTTATCCCTGCCGCACCACCAACACCTGTCTCTGCATCTTCCGAAGAGCAAAAACAACCACTAGGCCCCTCTCTCCGATTTCTCGCCCGATCACCAGAGTTCTATATGATCTTTATACCATTTGCCGTTTATGTCGGCCTCTTTAATAGTATCTCCTCTCTCATCAACCAAATGCTAGCACCTTACTCATTCTCCGAAACATCAGCGGGAATCGCTGGTGCCGTCCTCATTGTCGTTGGTCTCCTCTCCTCAGCAGTAACTTCACCCTTAATCGACCGCACCAAATCATTCCTCTTAGCCATCAAAATCCTCGTCCCAACGACCGCAATATGCTACCTTGCTTTTACCTGGGCTCCACAAACCAGAAATATCGGCGCAATCGACGCTATCCTGGCAATCCTCGGCGCAGCCTCCTTCAGTTTGGTGCCTGTTGGCCTCGAATACTTAATCGAAATCACCCATCCAGTATCCCCCGAAGTCACCAGCACAATTTGCTGGGCGGGCGGGCAACTTCTGGGCGGAATCTTCATCATTGCCTCGGATGCATTGCCAGCAGGCGGAACGTCTGATGGTACCGCTGATGATGGAACTATCAGACCGCCTGGGAATATGTACAATGCACTGGTGCTACAGACGGTTCTGGCGCTGGTTGTGGTTCCGCTTCCGTTGGCGCTGGGTTGCTGCGGACGTTCGAGAGGTGTGCAAATGAGGAGAGTAGAGGCCGACAAAGATGCGAGAGGGAGGAGATTGGCGTCGCAGAGGTCGTCGTCGTGATTTCTGAAGTCGTGTGATTAGATGAAGGACATGGCGCTATTTTTGATGTGTATATCTTGCTTATATACCAATATGGGCGGGAAGTTTTTGATTTCGCATTTTTATTACATAGTATCCTACATGGGCTCAATCATACACGAGACATTTCGTTAATTGTCCTGCGTAACTCAATCTTGTGCTGTCGTCTAGATGATATTGTGAGATGAATCAAGAACCACCAGGTTGAGTACGCAATGCGCATGTAGAAATGGTATAGCCTTGATGCATAAAAATGTCGATGTTTGCGTTTGTACAATTCCTGAGGCTGGGGTGTACTCCTCCTTGGATCATCGCTGCAAGAAAGGGGATTCGTCTTACTTGAGCAGAAAGGCTGCGGGTGTGCATATGCACCTATGGAGATTAGTCACAAAATGCTAAGTCCTGTTCGCCCAGTAGTGCGACTGCAAGTTATCCTATGGCGCAGCATCCAATAGGGCTGGCTGCATTGCACACATAGCCCACGTTAGTTGCGAGGGGGGTGATCATGAATCATGAGATGGAAGGGAGGGAGGCTTTTTGAGATTTCTTTTTTTTTTCGTTTCTACTTGTATCGTTTTCCCGCATGGTTTGATTTTATAACTCCACCTTGAAAATGGATGGATGGATGGACGGATGCGCTGACAGTGATAGTGATAGTGATATTTGCCACGGTTGTTGCCGCAGGGTTTCGATTTTTCGCGGCTGGCTAATACTGTATTAAAGACTAAGACAATTTTTTTTTTCATCTGTCGGATAGGATAGATTTATGGAAAGAAAAGAGAGCTTCCCCGAGTTCAACTTGAAGACTGAAGTACTATATTGTACTGTGATGATTTTCGACGGGTTTTGTCATGCTGTCTTGTCTGTGAAAGATGCATGTTGGGTGGGATGCTTCTGGGAGGGAGTTGAATTTAGATTACTGGAATGGAGATGTGGGTATAAGATTGTGAGGAGCATGCTTTGGAGATATGGATGTGAAAGGATGTATTGGAGTTGCTGGATCGTGTTGGTCAAGATTTGTTGTTATTATGTTTGATGTGCTTGTATTATTCTAATTCCAATGATTCTAAAACTTTAGTATGCCTCCATATATTCTACTCATTTATACACCTCTTTAACCCTAGCCTTTCAAGCCCTAATATGCCTTAACTTTGAGGAAGCAATATATACAACAAGATTTGGATGATATCTATCTATCATTTAATTACATATACGTCGTGGTTAAAAGAATATAACATCTAATTAGGGGATACAAAGTTCGATCGAATTTCATGCGAATCTGAATCTGAATCTGTTTATTTACAATAAATGAGAGAGCGTACATACATATATGTCGGGAACAACTTATCAGAAAGTTCGAGTTATAGATTAAAGAAATCTCAAACCGAAATCTAAATCATCTTTTCTTCGGTCTGCAATACATTACCATATCCAGTCTCATATGCGGCATTCTGCCATCACCATGATACTGGCGTCGAATCCTCAAAACATCGGGCATGCGGATTCAGAAATATTGAAAATGGAGTGGGTATTAAGATGCTAAAAGGTACTAGGAACAGTTGAACGAAATGAGTATCTGAAGCATGCTCATGCTTTCTCCTAGAATATGCTTCTTGCTTCACGTTTTCATAGTGATCATTGTCCTCGTTACTATACTTGTTTGGGCGTTGGTGAAGCACGATTGCGGCACAGCTACGGGGGTTGGGGGTATCGTTTTTGCGGTCTCGATAATTGGTAGCGTTTAATTCAATTATACGTCTGAGAATGGTGTGGTGGTGGAAAGGAACTGAAGAATAACTTGATTTTTTCCCTAGCAATATTTGATTCTTCAGATTCCACATTCAGAGGGCCATAGAAACTCACCTTCAAGACATGGTGACAATTTACTTAGAAGATGAAAGATTTATGCTCGTGTAGGATCAAGAGTTGAAGTCATCAATGATGCATAACGATCCTCTTTAATGATATCTGACATTTCCATAGAGTCTCAAACGTGGAAACAAAAAGGGATACGAAGGAAAGAAAAGGATAGTTTTTTCTCTATGCATTCAAGTCTAGAAAGGAGCCACTACCTTAAGGAAGTTTGAACTACCTAGTAGAATACTAGTTTCTTACATAGCAACCCATCTTCTATCATTCTCGCAACAATTACATGACCCAAACATCGCAAGAGGATTTCTTTTACTGGCTTCTATTCCATTCATCCAAATTTTCCACCCACAAGTACAAACGCTGCAAAAAGCTACATAACATGAAAAGCAACCAATACCCAACAAGTCGATTACTCTCATCCGATACAATGATCAAAAAGCATTTGTTGCACATCTCATGAAAACTCTGACACGCTAGTGAAAAGCAGGAACCTGCCAGGAAGTCTCGAATACCAGCAATTAAAAATCAAGAAAAGCAGATATTGAAATTTTGATTACATAGAAAGATGCAGAAAAATTAGGGCAACATGATGGATATATTTTTATACGGAAGAAGAATGGTTGAGTTTTGAGGGTTTTTGGAGAGCTTGATGAGGAATGATGGATGTTGAGATGGATGGAAATCTCGCTACCGCTACATGCTTAGCGGGAGATTGATTCAATAATGACGTTGGGAAAAAACATATTTAGGTACTTCTGAAGGTACATAGCAGCCGGGATGACCGAAGATGACATCTCCATCACTGCATAAAATAACGTAACGCGGGTGCAGATTTAACGGGCGGTACGGACCCCGCTCCAGCTCCAGCATCTCCGGTTGGTTTGCGTGGCATCTGTAAGTCCTTTATAAAGGCATCTTCTCCCTTTAACGAAGGGGGGGGGTCAGAAAAATCTATTTCAGAAAGGAAAGATCTTCACTTGAAGATCCTATATCGCCGCTTCAGCTCCAAGCATGGTGTGCTTTGCTTTGCGGTAGATCGTTCGTATTACTCCAAGACATTCGAAAATTAATCAATAAACCCCACTGGAATAATGAAAGAATGCGAAAGAAAGTTCTCGCTCTCCCGGGGTTTGGGGGGCTCCATACCTTCTATTACTATATCTATTGCCCCCCTACTTAGGAGAGTTTTCAGCCGCGCAGATCGTTAGATGAAGAGATGATCTATCGGCGATATAAAATGAGTTTGAAGAACGAACGCGAATCCAGGTCCAAACGTCCCACCCACTCGGACACGGACGGAAAATCTTCATCCCATCCACCAAAGAGCATTCATTCATTCAATCATTCATTCAGGTCCCCACACTATGTCTAAGACATGGCAGCCGCAACCGCAACCGCTTAAAGCCGAGCCATGGTATTGGGATCTTTACGGAGTATGTTTCAGTTAACGCATTTCTCCTTTTCCAATCCGAAGAATCCAATATCAATCAATCTGTAAAATGATTCATCTATCACGCCACCTCACTCACTCATAGATCTTCCTTCCCTTCCCTTCCGAATCCGAATCTAGAAATCTCCTCCCCCATGCCATCCATCCATTCCTCTTACTTGTGGGAATCTCAATAACAGTAACCCAACAAACACTCAAAACATCCATCACATGCAATTTTTCAATCCCTAAAAGTAAAGTAAGACATTCAAAACTGCGACATCGATCGAGATGAAAAATTTCCTTATGATGGATATATCTGTAATAAATACCTACCTACGGACGTACCTACTATATATATATATGTAGATCTTCAACTCCAGAAATAGGCAAATGAGACAACACAAAATTCCCGATCAAGATTCATTCATCCATCCATCCCTGTCCCATGTCCTCCTTACTCCCAGGATCGGTGATGCTTCCGTCTTCTGTGCCGCCTCCGCGACTGATATGCAGTCATACTTACCTTACCCGGCAGGCTGCCCGGTAGGGTAGCGTAGACAAGACAGGAATATATGTATGTATGTATGTAGATCGAAAAGAAAGCGAAAACAAAAAGTCTAGACTTACACGTTGTCCGTTTCTCCGCGATATGTATGGGTGTATAAAAACTATGCAGGACAGGATAGGATAGGATAGGATAGGATATATCTCGGCATTCAAGGTCTGTATAACGGGAAAGGAAGAGTCTAGAGCCTCTGATGGATATCCTAGAATAGAAGCATAGCACAGTACAGTACAGTACAGTACAGTAAAATGGGATGAACGAAACGATTCATTACTTACTGTATAACTCGTATAAGCGCCCTAATTAAAATCAAAATCATTATCCCAACGGCAAGTAAACCCGCCTAGATGTTCACACAATATACAATACCCGGATTCCAGAGACGACAACACAAGCCCGAGAGAAAGCCAAACGATAAGTAAGTAAGAAGTAAACAACCCAGGGCCGCGCCTCAAGGACAGAAATTCCCAATCAATATATCATCATAAGCATCTTCACACACAGACCATCATAAGATCAGGAATAAGAGTCGAAGAAACGGCAATGCCTCTTCCTTTTTTTCGGCATTTTCGTTCTTTCTTTCTTTCACCGTCAAGACCGATTGATCCCGGCTTATAGCGATTGATAGCCGGTATTATATCCCGATAGGGAGAACATACTGACTGCTGCCTGTTTGCCACTTGGATGATTGTGAGATGCGTGTGTAGATTGTATTTGAAGGCGCGTTATTTGTTCGTTTGTTTGCATCAGCATCGATGTTCTACTAAGTGATATATCTCGGCTTCTCACCTCAATTGCGTTTTGTATGTAGTTGCTTTGATAATTGATTATAGAAAGAACATTTATGCCCATGCCGAGGGGGGGTCTGGGCCTCAATTTCGGGATTAAGCCGATACATCTTGAGCTCTTTTGCTATTTTGTCCCCCCTGGCTTTCTTTTCTTTGCCCTTCGTCCGAATTCCCGAATTCCCAGATGGAGGAACCATATGACTGACGAAGGAACGGAAAAGTTTAAATGTTAACATCATGTATTTTGCTATATTCGAAAAAAATGTGGTATTCGACCGTGATTAAACGACACAGGAAATTTAAAAGCCATAGGTACTAAACAGACGAATGTTTCGGCGGGTATCTAACGTTCTCGAAGTATTTCTAGCTCGCTCGCTTTCCTCCTTCCAGCCCTTTCCCTTACGATGTATCCGATGATTTACCAGTTACTCGATTTGCATGTTTCCATCTTATTTCTCCTTATGTATCATTCCTTTCCATTTCATCTAAGCCACCCGCTTGATCCTCTCCTCGTACGCCTCCCAAGCCTTATCCCTATATCTCCTCGCCTCATGCGCCGGATCCGCCGCCCTTAGGATCCCCCTCCCTACAATCACAATATCATTCCCCATAAGCGCTACGATATTTTGTGGTGTATTATACTGTTGGCCTTTCCCATCACCATTCACCTCGGCCTCATCGTCCCCTTCCGGTGGCAACTGACATCCCGGTGTCATACTAAGAAAATTATCTCCTTCCTCCGTGTTCAAAGACTCCTGACTGATAAACCCCATCACATAATCCTTATGCTCCCTTGCGCTTGCCACACAGGCATCGGTATATTCTTTCGTCATGAA
Source organism: Lanzia echinophila (assembly GCA_000812885.1). NCBI lineage: Eukaryota > Fungi > Ascomycota > Leotiomycetes > Helotiales > Rutstroemiaceae > Lanzia > Lanzia echinophila. The sequence goes on from JWJA01000078.1 coordinate 21,203, forward strand.
GTTCCCCTCAGTGCTCATCTGTGCCAAGATCAACAATCCCCTCTCAAGTGGTGCCTCGTCGATCCCCGCAAACGGCTCTTCCTCAAGTTCGAAATCAATGCGGCTGCGCGGTGAATTGGCAGGCTCGAAGTGCTGTGATACCGTTGTAATAGATACGATACTTGCTTTCCGTCCAATATCGCGCTCATGATGCGCCTCTAGTCCAGACTCGTGCCCATTAACCTCCCCGTCTGTAGGGTTGCTTAGTTCGATAGGAGTGTTGATTTGGTCTTCGTCCGAATCTAAACTCTCGGGTCGTGGTGTGCCAACTGATATGTTTGTCTTGACTTCGTATCTCTTCCTTTCTCTCCAGCGCGCAGCAGCTTCAGCCAGACTGTCTACGCTTGCTTTCCCAGGTATCATATTGACATTGGTAATGTGGCTCCACTCGATAATTTTCGCAGAGCCTTCTGTGTACTGCAACTGCACTGTATTCCCAATATCTCCAAACTTGCGGTCTTCGAAAATAAGGAATCCATGACGGCGTGCAAGTATGTTGAGTCGTACGCCGGTGCCCGTTTGTAGGTTGTAATCCCAGTTACTAATGAGATCGTAGTGGGTTTTGAGAACGACGATATATGGCCCAACAGCATCTGCGAGGCGGAGGAGTTCGCCTGCTGAAGAGACATCGGCAGAGACACAAAGATTAGATTGTTTAATGTTCATAAGCCGAAGGAGATAGGAAGATAGGGGATGGGTTGCTGTAGAAGCACGCTCGGCATAGGAGGTTTGTGTGACATGTTGTGTTGTAGAGTTGGTAGACATGATGCTTTCAGTATGAAGATAGCCTTCACAAAATGGTTTCGAATACTTGAACAAACAGACACAATGATACTTTATAACTTCTCTTGAATAGGGTATTTATCAAGGTAGAAATAAAGGGGGGGGGAAGGAATGGAATTTATGTGTGTTTTGTATGTTTTTGTATTCATGTGCCTCTTTGGAAAGTCCTGAGATAAATTTAAATTTAGCCTTAGGCGAAAGTCAATGCTATACCATAGTAATTTCACCGCCTCATGCTAAATTACCTAGGTATTTATTGTTTGAATTTCCAAGGAGCATCGCATCATACAAGACAAGAGATAGGAGGACCACCTAGGTACGGAATTACGGACTATCTGTGTAGTATCATACAAAAGATCAAGGAACTCTTCTTTTTGAATAATAGGAGGAATTGTCTGATAATAATTTTAGGGTTGCATCACAGGATTTTTAATTTTGTCTCGCTTGATTATACCATAGCCGTTTTACTATACCGGTTTATTATGTATTATGTACGTACACACATCACCAATTGTACCAAGTACCAAGTACATACATACCTAGGTAGGATAAGTAAATGGTAGTGTAGTTCTTTACTTAATACCAAATACTACTAGGTATATCTTCCCTTCCCTTCCCTTCCCTTCCCTTCCATACTTCTGAGACAATTAATAGAACATTGGATGAATAAGTATCGTCAGGTACATATTCCTATTTCAGATGAACATTTTATTATTCAAACCACAATTAGAGAGGAGAGTTTAACTCATGAACCTAATTTCAACAACTCACTTATTCAAGTCTCACTCATCAAAGAAGAATTTCAATGGCCAAGAAATGACTCTCAAAATTTCCCTTTTATCAATATCAATATCAATATCCAAATTTAGATTCATCATTTAAATCCTCAATAATGGCTTCTCCAATTTGATTCAATACCATTATTCATTAACTGGGACTTGGAACAATGAAATTGTTCTAAAATTTATTCAACTGGCACATCCCCTGGTGCACCAACCATCTATTGTTAAATCGATTGTTCCAGATGTTTTGGGAGATTTAAATCTATTTTGGTATTCTAAGACTTCATTTTTTGGGGGACCTCTTCAATAAATGAATAACTACCTAGGTACTCCGTATATCTGGTATTTATTGTTTGAATTGAGTTCAATCATTGAGACTTCAAAAAGTTAGTACTCCTTTTGAGATATAGGGATATAGGCGGGGTGCATAGGTGATGAGTTGATAATGAGGCGACGATGAGTTGGTGAGTCAATAATGATTAAATGCTAATCTTTCGATGTTGAATTATCAACTGTTCCAATTTTGAGATGTTCGTAAAATGTTGAAAAGGTTAATATCCTCATTTAAAGACTTCTATTGTTTGGGTTGTCTTTAGTAAATGAAATATCCTTAACATGATACTAAACTGAATTCAAAAAGTTGAACCTTCATATGGGAAATACAAGTATTTCTAGATGTAAGTATGCCAGCCATATCTGAGCTTCGCTGTGTGACGGGTATATCCCTAGCTTGAATTGTTTCAGGGCTTCTATCTGTCTACTCTTCAGTTCATATACTCGTATAGCATTATAAATGAATTGTGTCACAAATAACAAATTTTGGAACAGGAAGGTTTATTTTACGACTTTAATTTTGTGCTACTATTTAAAGTGCAATCTGTAATACATTGAAAACACCAGCTTTTCCAGTGTAGAATCGCAAAACGCATATCTAACCACAATAGAAAAGGACCCATTAAACACCAATAACCATCGGTGTCATTACATGCAAAAAGGAAATTCGTTCAGGGAAAGAGAAAGAATAACTTGTTTAGTCAACTTCCTCAATCTCGGCATCTTGAGCTGGCTCTGCTCCACCATCACCACCAGCAGTAGCCTTCTTGATTGCTGCCTCCAAATCAGCCTCTTGCGATTGGTACTCCTCCTTGGTTGCTGTTTGGTTCTCATCAACCCAGCTGACAATCTTCTCGACGGCAGCCTTCAACTCAGCCTTAGCAGCAGGGTTGGGGATCGACTTGGAGAGTTCGTGATCATCCTCGCTCAATGAGCTTCGGATTTGGTAAGCTTTGCCTTCCAGAGCGTTCTTGGCGGCAACACGCTCAGCCTCGGCTTCATCCTCAGCCTTGTATTTCTCGGCTTCAGCCAACATACGCTCGATCTCCTCCTTGGACAAGCGACCCTTGTCGTTGGTGATGACGATCTTGTTAGACTTTCCGGTTCCCTTCTCAAGAGCAGAGACGTTCATGATACCGTTGGCATCAATATCGAATGTGACCTCGATTTGAGGAACACCACGTGGTGCAGGTGGGATACCAGTGAGTTCGAATTTGCCCATCAAGTTGTTATCCTTGGTGCGTTGACGCTCACCCTCGAATACTTGAATCAGTACACCAGGTTGGTTGTCAGAGAAGGTGGAGAAAACCTCGGACTTCTTGGTAGGGATGGTGGTGTTTCGGGGAATGAGCTTGGTCATCTGTCCACCAGCAGTCTCGATACCGAGAGACAATGGGGCGACATCGAGAAGAAGGATCTCGTTGGTGGACTTGGATGAGGTGTCACCAGAGAGAATGGCAGCCTGGACGGCAGCACCGTATGCAACAGCCTCATCAGGGTTGATGGACTTGTTTGGCTCCTTACCGTTGAAGTAGTCGGTAATGAGCTTTTGGATACGTGGGATACGGGTGGAACCACCGACAAGGACGATCTCGTGAACTCTGGATTTATCAATCTTGGCATCGGCGAGGACACGGTCGACTGGAGTGGTGGTGGAACGGAAGAGGTCCTGGCAGAGTTCCTCAAAACGGGCACGGGTGATGGAGGTGTAGAAGTCGATACCCTCGAAGAGAGAGTCGATTTCGATGGAGGTCTGGGCGGAAGATGAAAGAGTACGCTTGGCACGCTCGCATGCTGTGCGGAGACGACGAAGAGCACGAGCATTGGCAGAGAGATCCTAAAACAAGAGAAGTTAGCAATTATGTATTATAAATGATGAGGATAAAATCGAAGGAGGACAGCCTCAATGTTCAAATCGCAATCAATGATTCAAGTTTGAATTTGTAGATTCGAATCACTGAGTGAAGTTCAAACAATGAAAAGCTTTCAATGTCCAAATCGAAATCAAGCATTCAAGTTTGAATTTGTAGATTCGAATCACTGAGTGAAGTTCAAACAATGAAAAGCTTTCAATGTCCAAATCGAAATCAAGCATTCAAGTCTGAATTTGTAGATTTGAGTTCAAGCAATGAAAAGCCTGAATCTGAATCTTTCAAATGCTTGAATGGTTGAGTGAACTTGGAACATTGGGAGGTGTAAATTTGAAACTTCAAATTTCGAGATTTGAATCTCTGGAAACTGGTGAGACATTGTGAAAATGGGAGTAAATACCTTCTTGTGCTTGCGCTTGAACTCAGAGACGAAGTGGTTAACAAGACGGTTGTCGAAGTCCTCACCACCCAAGTGAGTGTCACCGGCAGTGGACTTAACCTCGAAGATACCTTCCTCGATGGTCAAGAGAGAGACATCGAAAGTTCCTCCACCAAGATCGAAGATGAGAACGTTACGTTCACCCTCGACCTTCTTGTCCAAACCGTAAGCAATGGCGGCTGCGGTAGGCTCGTTAATGATTCTGAGAACGTTAAGACCAGCAATCAGACCAGCGTCCTTTGTGGCTTGACGTTGAGAGTCGGTGAAGTATGCTGGGACGGTGACGACAGCGTTGTTGACAGTTCCACCAAGGTAAGCCTCAGCAGTCTCTCTCATCTTGACCAAGACCATAGATGAGATCTCCTCAGGTGTGAATTGCTTTTGCTCTCCCTTGAACTCAACCTCAATGACTGGCTTTCCAGCACGGTCAATGACCTTGAATGGGAAATGCTTCATGTCGGCTTGGACTTCAGCATCTGCGAACTTGCGACCGATTAAACGCTTAGTCACCACCAGCAGTAGCCTTCT
>JWJA01000079.1:0-10161 GCA_000812885.1 Lanzia echinophila
GTTGGAGGCGCGCAAGGCCATACTATATTAGATTATGTTTACAAAAATAAGTGGTTTCACTCTCATGTTGATGAGTGACGTAGTATTGTTTTGTTGGAAATAAGAAGTCAGTATGGTGGTTGGTGATTATAGATTTTATCACCAATTACATGCCCAATAGGATAGGAAACAGGAAGTTGCTATTTGAGATGGGTATTGATTTTAGACTGCGGAATTGGGATCTGCCTTCTACTTGTTCTTAGAAGAGTCGCGTTTACATTATCATCATTCGAGGGCAATCCCACAGCCTAGGTAATCTACGGAGGTATAAACGTGACGATTTCCTCCGTGACACTTGCGATTGTTTCTACGAATACTTACAATATGAAACGAAAGTACATGCTGCTAGTACAAATTCTGTTACTTGCCATAGAAAATGCGGAAATATTATGATAGAGTGATGATATCGCTTGGATCAAAGCAAGCATTTTCAGGTTGATAGATTAAATTCACTGGCTATTAATCGTTGATAGTGGTTAGAACTCTTCCAAGTAATGAGTTTAGTGTGACTGTCACGGTAGACTTGGTTGATTCAATTTAGACACTCGTTCACCAGGAAAGTTAAAGCCTTGATTTCTTGCTAATGAGTGTAGTAAACAAATTGTGCGAAAACGTCCCTAAACAGATGCCCATGTCCTATCCCAATCAAATGAGCGAAAATGTAATGTCCAGCATTGATTGTCAAAATTCCAAACTCTTCAATTCCTATGCAGTATCCATAAAAGGCTTCAGTGAATTAAAATAGTAGTACCAGCCTTAGTCGGAGTAACGCAACAGCAGCAATAATAGTCTTCCTCGTATTCAAAAGAATATGTATCATCGCAAGTACCGTTATCACGGCAAGAATCGAAATCGTAATTACTGGGAAGGCAATGATCGGAATAGTAATCGGGATCATCGTAATAAGCGCAGGCATCGGAAACATCGGAATCATCTTGGCGAGGCCCTAAAGTTGGACCCAAATCGCTACGAGCTCGGCGAGGTACGCTGGAAGAGGATTTTGTAGCTCGAAGAATAGGGATTTTTTTGGTGCTAATAGCTCGAGCTCTAGTTGTAAGAGATGTAGTGGCAGTAGCGGTGGATTGATGCTCAGGGAGGTCTGCGTTTGCTTTCCTGTTAAGAGTGGTGTCTTCAGATGTGATGTGAGAGACTGCGTTGTCTCTTTTGGCAATGCGAATGGGGTCAGAGACGACCAACGGGGCCCCTTGTGTTATCTCGCCATCGGATTGAGTAGTTTTTACAACATTCCCGGCGAAGATAATTTGAAAGATTGAAAGAAGGAATATAGAGGTGTGGAGGATTTGGAACTGCATTTTGATGTTGTATTTGAGAAATGTGAATGTTCTGGGTATGAGTGAATGCCTTTGAGTGGAGTAAATTGGCTTCTGGAAAGTTCGAATGAGTGGATGGTGAATTCGAGGAGTCTTTGCGGAAACTGATGGTTGAGTGATGAAACTGTGTATAATAAGTTTTTTTCCCTGGTAGAAAGGAGATCATATATATACCTTCTTGGTTATCGGTATCACCATTTTCAACTCGCAAGTCAAGTTCCATTCCAATGGCCAGGAATAAGTTTTTGCGTTATTTCCCACGCTGTTCACATATCCAAGTATAGCACTTGGAACATTAGTATTTGTTGTGTGTATTATTACAATGTCTAAAAGTATCAAGGTCATTCAAATATAGAAGCGTTGTTGCTATAATATAGTTAGGTCTTGGACAATCGGCGTTGGCGACCTTGAGGGGAAGCCAGGAAAAGTGATTCCCAGAACATTAAGAGCTCAGCCTTGATATCCGGCAGTAGGTCAGATAGAAACATCTTGATCCAATTCTATTTCAACAAATGGGATGATGGTGTTATGCTTGTGTTTGTTGGCAGTGCCTTCTTGGCAAGATGTTTGTTGGCAGTGCCTTCTTGGCAAGATGTTAGTTGGCAGTGCCTTCTTGGCAAGATCTTAGTTTCAATCGCAAGACAAATCATTTCCTGGGTCAGATGTTCCTAAAATTGGACCAAAATAAAAATGGTTAGGAAATGCTTTAGGTTTGTCTTTCTAAATGTCTGCTCAGCCGGATATAGTAAGTATCTAATTAGCCTCTAAGAATGAGTTAATGGTAAAGGTGATTCGAGAGGTGAGGAAGAGTTGGACTTGGCAACTCGGGATTTTTGAAATCTGGAGACGCTGGGCAGAATTGAAATCTCCGCCAGATTATAATTTCTGTTTGTGTATTTCTAGGTGAATTTGGGTGTAGTGACAAATTTCTATTCCTCACCCTATGAACATACATAATATTCCTAAATCAAAAGACCGTTTGCCCGCCTGGAAAATGTCAGCGAATTTCTGTCCAAATACTTGAAGCAAAACGCACCATCAACCACCAAATCTGCACCATTTATATAACTTCCAGCAGCTGAACATAATAAAACCAAGGGTCCCGTCAACTCCCATGGCTTTCCCATTCTACCCATTGGATTTCGTCCATTCCACGTATTCCTTGCTTCTTCTAACCCATCACCTTCATTCAGAATCGTGTCCATGTATCCTGGGGAAATTGTATTGGTACGTATACCATAACGAGCCCATTCTGCTGCTAGGCATGATTTCATGTGTATGAGAGACGCCTTTGATACATTATATGCAACTTGAGGTTGCGGGTAATTGACAGAGTGACCAGAGATAGCTGGGAAGTTAGGAACATGAATTCTCAAGGCTTCTAGGAAACGAACATGCGATAATTACGATAGAACCTCCTGATTTCTGGGATACCATTTGTCTATGGTGCTAAGAATCAGTATACAGCAATATCAAAGCGAAGAAAAAAAAAGGGTACGGAATACCTAGCAACTGCTTGCGAGCATAGAAAAGCGCCTGTTGTATTGATTTCCAATGTTCGTCTCCATTCGGCAGCCGTGATATCAAGAGCATGTACACAACCCACCACTCCAGCGAAACAGCATAGGATATCGACACTTCCTAGTTCATTTACAGTCTCCTGTACAGCATTGTTCACATTATCTGCATCAGTGACATCAACTTTCTTCACGAAGAACTTGGCCTTGGGAAAGTCTGTCTTTAACGCCAACAATGAGGGAGAGTCCAAAACAGGGTTGATATCGAATAAAGCTACTCCATGAAGGCCATGTTCGAGTAAGGCTCGGGTACCTTCCAATGCCAGAGTCCCCAAACCCCCAGTAACTATTCCAATCATTAGTATATGATACTGCGAGGGGTTGTGTTTTAGGACATACTGATGGCATTTCCCTTGACTCGAAATCTATCTGTTGCGGCTTCCAAGCTATTCTTCTTACTTTGGGAATTAATGGGTAAATTGTTCGAACCATCTGCAAGTTGCATTTGAGGCAATTTTCGATTGACCAAAGCATCGCGATCATAATTGTCGCCCATTTTGATAATATTATGAAGGAATAACGCACACCTAATTGTTGATATTATCCTCGCATATAAATAAATTTATATATGCCCTTGAGCAGTGAGTACATTGGGTGTGGGGTTGTTTGGTTTGGAAAGTTGGAAAGTATGCCGAATTCTCACATGTTAGGTTTACCAGAGTTTCCGTAAATAAGCCACGTCGGATTACCTTCCCGGGGCTCACGGTGATACAATAACAGAAATTATATTCGCAAAATATAGCTTTTCATACTTGTAGTTTGAAGATTTTCCAGGACATAATCCCACCAGCATCGAAGTTTAAGCCGCATATGGGTCATACATGTATTTCAAATCTCAGCCAAGGGCCCCAATTTTTGCTATAAGTCTATATACCCCACCCGATAAGTCCAAGTAATTTTCATACATATCTCTTACGATACGGGCCGTGGATTTCTACTAGCTTATCCTATTGCATAGGATTCCACATCACTAGCATCGACTGTTTCAATTGGGTTCCAATTATCGCTCTTATGACAAACCCACCATGGCTTGGAAGGTCACCTAGCTCGGTGACAAGTATCTTTTGAGCCCGGAAACGATTTGTTTCGGCTCCCCAGGGAGGGTAGACTGAGAGCCGAATAAATTCTATGGGTCGCACTTTCGGGCGAGAACCCATGAAAAAGATGTCGCAGCGTTGGTAGACGAGGTAATCATGGCGATTCCAAATTCCACACGATATAATACTACATGCAAGGAAGTGAGATTCTTTGCTAGTACAATACCTCCAGGTTGTTTGCCACTCACTTCGTTATTGCTTCTATCTTGACCTTCCAAATCAGGCCTCACGCTGTCGGATGATTGGGTGATGGTTAGTTACTTGACTTAATTCGGATGTCCAACAGTTTGCCGCTAGTTCGTGGGTTGATAAGTGGGCTTCAGCAATAAGTTACAATCGAATTTCACTGCAAAAATCATTGAGACTTTTTAATATCTTTTTCACCACACCACTTATAAAGATTCTAAGCAGATGGAGTTTTGCAGAGTTTGAAGCTGTACAATCTCTGTGTTGAAAGTAAAGTATTATATTGCGATTCGAAAAGGTTGTTTTCTGTTTTGAACTTATCGGGGACATGTGAACTTATTGCTGATCCCTAACCGTAGTGAGCAAACTTTACGAAGCCCGAGAATAGTACATTACCCAAGTTTTAAATACCTAATTTGGATCATCGATTTTCTATTCTTCTACAAACAACTCCTCCAGAGAAAACCAAATCATGGCGAACTACTCGAAACTCTCAGAGCTAGCTGCCCAAATCCAAAAGTCGACGGCTACAATTGATGCATACCTCAAAGAACACAACCTACCTGAGCCATCTTTCCATGAAGATGGTCCAGTCGACTTTAAATTAAGATCCAAAGAAGCTCAAATAGCTCTCGATACAGCCAAGGCTTCAAGTCTTGAACTATTTGATCTTCTACAGGGCCCGGCTGTCAATCTTCGTCCTGTGGTGAGCTTCATTTCTCACACTCTTCTACAATTAATGAACTTGACTCACGAGGAAATATTCACCAGTACAATGGCGTCAGTCTCCAAGCAATCTACCAATATGATATTCCATCCAAAGTACCCATCCACGGAGAGATCTCATATGAAGACCTCTCAGAGAAATGTGGGCTCAGCATTATCAACTTACGCAGAATTTTACGATTTGCTATGGCATATAATCGTTGCTTCGTAGAACCTCGTAAAGGTTTCGTAGCACATTCTGCAGCTTCCAGAGTGCTCGTTGATAATCCAATGGCACGATCCGGTCTTGGATTCATGTTTGGAGAATGTTGGCAGGCCTTTGCGCATGTAAGTTGTAGCTTACACAACCACTCCGAAATATTCGAAGTGGTATTGACATGAACAGACCCTCGATGCTGTCAAGGAACATGGAGAAACACAGGACGTTACCAAAACCGTATTCAGTCTCAAGTCAAACGATAACTGATTTTTGCTGACCACTTTAGGGTTGGAGTCATTATCACAAAACCGACAAAAGTCTATTCGAATACTACGCAGAACATCCCGAGATGGGTCGCCGAATGGCTGAAGCGATGAAATCTTTCAATAGTGACTGGTCCGACGCATCTCAAGCTTCCGGTTTGGTAAAAAACTATCCCTGGGACACCATTCAAGGAGCTGTCGTAGATGTTGGAGGCGCGCAAGGCCATATTTCAGTTGAATTGGCGCAATCCTATCCACATTCGAATTTCATCGTCCAAGATTTACCCACGGTCGTCAAAGGAACTGAAGAAAAATTACCAGCGGATTTGAAAGATAGAATTGAATTCATGGGGCATGATTTCTTCACTGAACAGCCAGTAGAAGCGGACGTTTACTTGTATAGCTGGATATTCCATGACTGGCCTGATGATCATTGTGTCAAGATACTTCGAGCATTGATCCCGAAATTGAAATCTGGTGCTAGAGTTATTTGCTATGATCATTTACTTCCGGAACCAGGAACAGCAACTGTTTTTAGAGAACGAGATGTTAGGTATGTGAGACAAGGGTTCTTTTCCCTTACCCCGCACCTAGTTCTTTCACCCGTGCAGATTTCATCCTGACGAGAAACAGGGGTATGGATATGATTATGTTCTCTCTTTTTAACTCCCGCGAGCGCGATGCGGAAGATTGGACTGCACTTTTTGAAAGTGCTGATGCTCGATTCGGGAAAGTTAAGGCATGGACACCGGAGGGTAGCAAGTTGGGTATTATTGAATCGATTTGGCAAGCTTGATTAAAGAATCATGGTCAAATGAGGCATATTCGGTTTTCTCGTACTTGTATAGATAGTACAGTTTTCACTAGTTTTTTCCTAGCAAAGAACTCTGCGAAATCGTGCTACTGTTTTCATTTCCATTTCGACTCAATATATTACTCAAAACACTGCACTTGCCATTATCTCTTGTTTGACTTGTTTCCTAAATTATTAATGTGAAATTTAGTCTACCGTACGTCATTCAGCAAAGAATCGCGTTGGATGAGTAATGAGCAAATGGCGTGTCACACATGAAGCTCTAGTCAGGGGAGACGATAAATCATTTTTGGCACTGTGGGCAATTATACAAGCAATAACGTCAGAAAGTAATGACATATTTCCTCAACGAGGGACAGATACAGACTGTCAGATTGCCAGTGTATTTGGTGTTGAACCTAGGGACAGCTGATAGAAAAGAACATAATCAAGGCCGAACGACAGTACAAATGATAAAATCAGACTTCGCACACAATTCTACACCCCATGTTGCTGAGGAAATACTTTATTCCCATGAATATCCCTTGGTTCCAAATCCAAACATGAAAACCCGAATTTTGCTACTTCCAATGAATAATTCTCCATTACCCAATGCGCCATCATATCCATCCCCGCACATGCCCCACTGGCCGTCCAAAAGTTCCCATCCACCACCCACTGCGTCTCCTTTGTCCAATTCACCTTTGGATGAAGTTGCTTCGCGATATCGATAGATACATGATTTACCGTTGCTCTTTTCCCATCGAGAACCCCGGATTCAGCAACGGTAATAGCACCCGTGCATGTGGTAAACATAACTTTCCCCGCTTGGACATGAGCGCGAATAAATTTCTTGAATGATTCTGGGAGATGGTATGTCGTGAAGTCAGGACCACCAACGAGGAGATAGTCCAGATTTGGACAGTTGGCGATGGTGGTTGTAGGAAGGATGGTGAATCCCGAGGTGAGTTCGACAGGTTCCATAGTTTCGTTGATGTGATGGAATTCGATGTCAAATGATTTATCGACTAGATGCGCTATTTCTGGGAATGCTGGTGCTGCAAGGTGAAGAAATTTCCTCGACTGGAGAAATGAGGGTTAGATTCTTTATAGAAGGTTTATATGAAGTGATAGACATACAGATGAAGATAATACATCGCAAGGCATAGCGACATCAACTGTCTGATATGGTATCATAAGAATACCAAATTGAATTGGAGCCATGTTTTCACAAACGACTTGGAGAAATTGTAAGGAGAAGGATGTTTTGGATGAAGATGTTTGTAGATGTAGTTTAGCCGTGGATATAATTTGCTCAATATATAGTAAAATCAGTACTGGGGCTTTATCTACATAATAGGATGCACAATGTTACCTGCCATCAAATCTCGGATCTACACAGGATATAGCACCGGATATAGCGCCGGATATAGGGAATATTCTATTGTTGAGGCAACCTTTCAAGTGATTCTACCCTTGAATTTCATTATACTCGGCATAAAGAGCTGAGTCCTTCGGGAGAATTAAACTGATCCTGACGAGATGCATGTGGGTCGGAGACAAGGTCGTGAGGTCGAAAAGTAACTTCTACTTTCTACGTAGCTCGCTGTAAACTTAGAGCAATACACTACTTCAAACTGGTACAAAAGCTTAATCATAAATCATGACGCACAGTTTTGGAGTCTTCCATGCCATGGGCTAAGGCACCAACCACTCTCAAAGTAACTTGTTCAAATTGACTTGCGTGAGACCTCCATTTTGAAGATGTACCAACACCAATACACAAAGGATAGTGCTAAGAAAAACAAGTAAATAAACACCATAGGAATGCTATCATGCATGTGATCATTCAACATGATAGTATCTTGAGTCATCGATTAAATGTTGAACATTGAGGTATTGCATGGTGAGGCCTGGCGGTTCCTAATGTTAGTGGTAGCTTTTGATTGAGGGGGCGGTACGCAAAGGCTTCTTTCCACGCTCTTTATCCTCAAACGCCCCGGAACCTATTTATGTGTATGTACTTCCGTATAATATTCCAATTCCGTTCCTCTGGTTCCCACACCGTGAGCATAGTCGTTTCGAACTACCTATAGCTTGTCCTTAAATCTGCCAGCCTGCCGTTTGCAAGGTATTGACTCAGATGGGTGAGTATTGAGAATCAATCGATATTGTGGAAGATCTTGGAGGGGGTTTGTGGGGTTGTAAACGAAGCTCGTGGTAGGTAAACGGCGACAAATGATACTGTTTTTGTCAAAGTACAGGCGTTCTGGTGTAAAAGTAGTGTATTAGGGCTGTGCGGCGGTTTTAGAGCTAGAAAGTATGGGCGTTAGTGCTTGTTACTCAAGGGGAATGATATCTTGGTAGCGCTACAATCAATCCAAGGCTCAAATTCGTGTTTTCGAAATGTCGGTTCCAGTGAACTCCAATGCGTAGCTATGGCTCTATTGCTTCACAGTACTGATTGTATAGGTCTTGGGCTTGTCGCATGCCTTGCACCAATGTAAGGAAAATTGCTGAGAGAGATTAATATGTATTGTTTTGGCGTGAGAGCAAATTGACGATGAATACAATTTGTATTTGGATATTCTCTCGAAGTTTATCATGATACAAGTAGAAATATCGAAGAGGCTGGTTTCTTGAAATTGCACAATTGTTATAATTTTCGTGGTATTTACCCAATCGCTCTTACCTCCATTGTTTTATGGTATTCCAACTTCGAACAATTCTTTCTTTCCAATTCATATAGACTCTATGTCATTAACCTAATCACACGATATGGAATTTTCCATAAAATCGGAAATATTTGTTTTTTGATGTACGTTTCTGTTAAACGATACCATTTGATGAAGATCACGCCGAAAGCTTACTCTCTCAACACCGAAGAGGCCACCGAGAACGAACAAAAGACTGCACAATACAATCGAATACGATCTTCCTGGAACTATGGGTGAAATGCAAGAAAGGAGCCCAATTCTTACGCACAGCAATTTATCAGATTATCGAAGATTGCTGGAAGATCTAACGAAGTTGAATCGCAAAAACATAGATCATTCACGACAATGCCGCAATCCATTGTGTGGTCAGACAGGGCATTATACTAAACATTGCCCCTCACCATATGTAGGTTCATCGGGATTCATGGAAATCTGTGTATGCTGCGAGTCAGTTAATCATAGTGTCGATGCTTGTCCTAACAAGCTGGAGCGAAATAACCTGTATAATCTCTGCGTTGCCTTGTGCCGGGGCCTTCCGCCAGTAGCTAGCTCTATTGATCCCCGTGAGATCTCACCAGACCATTGGAAGAGAAGACCTCGCTGGGAGCGACCACTCACACCAAGAATGGCACTAGAACAGAGTTATATGTCGAAGACCGACCTCCTTACAGCTCGAACAAAGGTATCCGACCGCATCAATACTGAATGGGCGGCTATTTGGGATACGAAAAAGCTAAACGGTGAATGGATGTTACCTCCACAAGTCCACCTTGGCGGTCAATATGCTGCCTTTCATGCGGAGGTAAAATTCAACAAGAAATACAAAATTAATCCCTTCGATATGTCGAATTATTTGAGCGACTTAGCCTTTGATCAGCAACGAAGGTTCAAGTCGAACGAGGGGGACATAACATTTGCGGAGGATGATCTAAGCCAATTACTCACGGCAGCTGCGAGACCAACGGTAGTTTGCTGGGATTGGACCAGAGCACAATTAAAACATTCCCAAAGAATGCTTCGTACCACAAAGAAGGAGATTGCTCGAAAACAAGGCCCAAATGGCGGGGGACGGGATACTCGTTCGGCCAATGATTTGGGCCCAAGATATGTCAAATCCAAGGACAAAGCTGACGCTCAAGAAGACAAGAAGATCACTCGCTCATTATTCATTAGCACAATTGATAGCCCAGTTGATACGACGGACATGGTTAACTATAATTGGACGAACTTGGA
>JWJA01000085.1:0-11092 GCA_000812885.1 Lanzia echinophila
GATTACATTTCGAACTTTTCTTTCCTCTTTAGCGGAATTAGATATATTCACTATACGGATGTACAGTAATCCTCGCCTCGTTGAGACGACAGTTTACTGGTATGTATATTCACTAGCCAGCCAATGGAAAATCTATTGAAGGTTGAGGCTTGCTGGTATGTGATTTCTAGATATCTTTGACATAGGGTTGTGAGATTTATGGCCGTCATATACGCTTGTAAAGAGTGACTAATAAAGGTCGATTTGAGGATATATTATATGAGAGATGGCGTCGCCTCTTCAATCCAAGTTCTTAGCCAACGTTGTTCAAGTTTAATTTCAGGATTCATGTAATGCATCGAATAGTTATGTTATCTATGACTTGGGAATACCTTCATGACATGGCATCACACGGTTTGGCCAATATTTCACATCCCAATGCTACATACTTCTAGCCCTACGAATCGATAAGCGGGTTGGATTTTCGAAGATGTAATTGTTCCAAATTATATATTCTGTGCAAAGAGGTCAATGTCATCGACCGGAGAGTGTGATGTATTTAATGAACTGCTAGGGACATGAAAACCGTGCTCGATTGGTATCAAATTCCTTTCAAACCTCCTACCACCCAGATGGAAATATTTCCCCATTCCCAAAACTCAAACGCCCGTCCAAAAAACCTCCGGATCCCAACTCCCATACACCACCCACCATACGAACTCCGAAAACACACAATTACTCACTCTCTACCACCAGCCATCTCCCTCTTCATAGCCTGCCTCACCATATCCCCACACAACTTTGCCGTCGGATTGGAACTAACAGCTAAATTCTTCGCAATCTCATTTCCGTAGCGTCCGCCCAGCATAAAATCTCTGGAAGCGCATTCCTCAAACTGTAGCTGACCCCACCGCGATTCCTTTCTGCTTTCATCCACCCTCAAGACAGCTTCCTCCGATGAGGAAAGCCGCTTCGCAGTCAAATGATAAATTGCTCCCCTCTGCGTCAACGCATTCGCTAACGTCTTTGCCGCTTGTGGCGCAATAGAAGCCCATGGCGTAGTCGGCGAGAGAAGACCAATCGCTGTATCAAGATCCGAGAGAACAGTAGAAGAAACTTGCAATAAAATCGAGTCCGAAGCTTCTGGATCCAACTCTGGACCTTTTCGCGTTGTCTGTACACGAACCAGTAGATCATCTCCATAAATGCGGCGCAGAGCCTGAGCTCTATTGTTTCTCGCGCTAGCATACATAGGAAACTCCTTGACTAGCGCTTCCAAATCGCGCACGCAAGCGAGATATTGATCAAGTGTGGAGATACCATCGTTGGTACTTTCTATACCGGCGATTTGCATCTCGATGGCTTGCATGCTGGAGATGATGGTGCGTTCGCGCTGGGTGAGGTCTTGATAGGTTGTACTATCGGTGATGTGGGGGTCGCGTGGGAGAGAGGCATCAATAAGGAGGGGTGGTGAAGGACTTGATTCCGGGTCGGCGATTTTGGAAAGTACATCGAGGTCATGTCTGGTGAGTGTCGCCATGATTATTACCAAATGATTTCTTTTTGTTAATATTTTGTGATAAAGAAACTTTGGAATCAACTCTCGGCTTCGAGATTCATTTATTGATACATAGTAGCTCGAAATTAATACCTTTGAGTTTTATGATTATTTACTTCCTAGAAAATAGTACATTTTGAATGTGACAAATGAAACTGATGATGTAAAAGTACGTCACCCATACAAACCTACCAACCAAACCATAGATTCCTACCTACCATACTCGGTCATGTAGTTGCATCAATTTAGTACACCAGTACAAGGTCTCTGCTTACAATCGTCCCTCGGCAAGCATCGAGAAACAATGAATTCCGCAGGCGGTAGCGGTTAAGCGACATTTTAAAGCCGAAAACAACCGGTTCTAAGCCGCAGCTCCCTTCATTCCGCGCCTCCATGATTTAAACCGAACCGTCATCAACCTTCGAAACGCATGAATCAACAGTCAATCATTGACGGTAAGTTTGATAATCACTGGCTGCTTATTATTCTATGGTGAATGACTGCGAGCATTCATTGATTACCTATGCAATCGGTTTGGCTTTTCATTGGTATGATATGGTTTGGTTCGCCGTATTGGAAGGTATTTAGGAATATGGAGTTAAAGATTGCTCCTTCCTTTTCTTTTTTATTCTTTGTCATATGAAGCAAACTTTTCTATTACTTCCACGTTTTGACTTCAGTAATAGCTAGGTATTGATTTGCAGAGTTTGCTTTTCAGAAAGGCATTTGAAAGCGTTGCAGTCTTATAAGTTTTGGATCTGCAAGTTATCTGACTGCCTACCTACCTACCTACCTACCTACCTACCACTTACAAATACATTCGGCCAAGAATCCCAACTTCCATCCATCAGCTTATCTGATTATCTTTTATTATCACTGCATATTACTTCTACAATTACACAAAGTTATTCATCCCTTCCCTTTTACAGACCAAAGGAATCTTCAACCATGGCACCCTCGGCCATCACTCCTCCAATCCTAACCCCAACCACCCTCACATTCCCCACTACATCCTCCACCCCTTCGACGCTTACATCCCCGTCCTTCCACGGCTACGACCACATTACCTGGTATGTCGGCAACGCCAAGCAAGCGGCCTCTTTCTACTGTTCCCGCTTCGGCTTCCATACTGTTGCCTATCGTGGCCTAGAGACCGGATCCCGTCACATCGCTTCTCATGTTGTTGCGAACGGTGCCATCCGTTTCGTCTTGACGTCTCCGGTTCGTAGCTACACCGGGTTGAAGGATGAGGAGCAGGGTATCAGTGATGAGGATAGGGTGCTCTTGAAGGAGATATATGCTCATTTGGAACGACATGGAGATGCGGTCAAGGATGTAGCATTTGAGGTTGATGATGTAGAAGGTGTGTATTACAAGGCTGTGGAGCAGGGTGCGGAAAGCGTGCAGAAGCCTGTCCGGACGGAGGATTCAGATGGAGCTGTTGTAAGTATTTCATTCATTCAATCATTCTTCCTTCCTTCCTTGTATTCCCAATAGAGATCCATAACGCATCAAGATATGCCTGCTAACCAGACCTACTCCATGCAGACAACTGCAGTAATCCGCACATACGGCGACACAACACATACCCTAATCTCACGCCATTCCTACAACGGGCCCTTCCTCCCCGGTTTCAAAGCCCTCCCCAGCTCCAAAACCGACCCGCTATCCGCACTCCTCCCGTCCATCACCCTCTCAAATATCGACCACTGCGTCGGTAACCAAGACTGGAACGCCATGGAAGCCGCCTGCGCCTACTACGAGAAATGCCTCTCCTTCCACCGCTTCTGGTCCGTCGACGACTCGCAGATCCACACCGAACACTCGGCCTTAAACTCTATTGTCATGGCATCCCCCAACAATGTTGTTAAGATGCCTATCAACGAGCCTGCTATGGGTCTGCGAAAATCACAAATCGAGGAATATGTGGATTTCTATTCTGGCGCGGGAGTCCAACATATCGCTTTGCGGACTGATAATATTCTGCGTGATGTAGCTAATATGCGTGCGCGGGGTGTGGAGTTTATCAGCGTGCCTGAGACGTATTACACTACGATGCGAGAGAGATTGACGGGATCGAAGGGAAAGAAGGTGGGAGAAGGTGGTTTAGGATGGGTATTGAAGGAGGATTTTGAGGAGATTAGAAAGTTGAATATTCTGATTGATTATGACGAGGGAGGATATCTATTGCAGTTATTCACCAAGCCCTTGATGGATCGGCCGACGGTATTTTTGGAGATTATTCAACGTGAAGGATTTGAAGGGTTCGGAGCGGGCAATTTCAAGAGTTTGTTTGAGGCGATCGAGAGGGAGCAAGAGAGCAGAGGTAATTTGTGAATCTGTTTATGAAATGGGGAAACAGGATAAAGGATAAGGGTTGGGAAAGGCGTTGAAGTGAAAATAGGAAATGGCTTGTATGCACACTTTTTTGGCTGGCCATTGGTTACAGTGCCAGGATTTGTGCATTCGGCCGTGGCATTTGTTGTTACAGTGTCGGTTAGGTGGACTTTTGGGTACATATTTTCATCCTATTCTTCAGCTACCTACTTCTGGTCATAGCATAGCGGAATACCAATTTTTTTTTTGAATATAACGTATTTTTCTCTTGTCAATCTACCCCTCTGTATTGTGGATTGAGTATTCTAAATGAGAACTCCTTGAAAGTAAAACTGTCTTTTACATCGCCAGGTCATACACAGTATCGCAAATTAATATTCAAACAATCCAACATTCCTCTCAAGATTCATTTTAAAGTACACTGATGGGATGATAATGACTCCGGCCATTCAGAACTCCCGATGAGTCTCCCCCGGGAAATATCAGGTCTTGTGAACTCAGCATGGTTATCCAATGAAATCCGATGAGAACCCTTTAGAGGTTTTCTCACAACTTCCAGACGGTACAAAACAGACTCTCGTCTAAGGCTTGCGGGTGAAATACTTGCATTTCATACTATTCCCTCCCCCCAAAAATGAGAGACTACACCCAGTAAAAGCCAAAAGCAGTCATTATATTGTTACAATCTCTATCCGCAGCGCCATTTTTGGTACACATACATATAGAGACGTTCATTCATCATCCCCGCACACAGAACACCGAAGTGGTATTTAAAGAATATTTGAAATGAAAACATATATGTAGAAATCCATTTCCCACACAGGACCACTGCTAACTTTTTCTTGGCCGTTTTTATTGCTCGAGATCACCATTCGTTTATCCCACCTCCCCACACCAATTCCTCAATATCAATGTAATGTCGACATCCACCTTAGTCTGTAACCCTCCAGCTTTCAAACCATTTTAGGTACGAATAGTTTTTATTCGGACCCTCCATACCCCATGAAATTGGAATAAAGAAAATGTAAAGTCCGATGGTTGTTGCATATAATACACTATAGACAGCATATTGGAAAGCCTTAATTCGGTTTCTTAGCATCCAATCGGTACAGAAGCCAAATGTCAAAATGGCGAAATAGAGTGCAGGGTAGTAATGGTGTACGTAAGTGACACGAGCCATGGCAACGAATGGCATGTAGTGAAGGGCCCATCCGAGGACTGGATAGAGACCGGCATAATGGATTTGGTCAATTTCGGATTGTTTGAGTTCGTCGTAGCCACGCTGCCAGCGGATGAGATACCAGACAACTAAGAGGCCAAGGACTCCCAGAGATGCGGTTGAACCCCAGTATACGAGTGGATTACCGAGGAGGAAGTATTTGACGATATTGTCGTCCCAACCACACATTCTTAATCCGACGTTGAGGATTGGCCATTGCCAAAACCCAGACGCAAGGTCATCCTGCTTGTCGGGATCGGGTACAAGAGCATTATTTGAAGTCATCATGGCGACATTCAAGTGTATAAAGTCGTGGATGAAGGGTGATTTATAGGCTCCAGCGTCGGCAGCAGGAACTATTCAGTTTAGTGAAAGACATGATGATCAGAATTGCACAACTTACGTTTCTCATTCCAGTGAGCCTCCACGTTCCAATGCGTGTATACATCCTTGGGATTGTTTTCCTTGGCGCAAGTGACCTCAATCTGCTTGAAACCCCATTGCGGTAAATTGACATTGCCAGCCCTCAAATAGCAACCTAAGCTTGTGTGTTTAAGTCTGAAAGCAGTGGTCAACGTTCTGATTTTGCTTCGGTCTTTACCAGACACATCTCTAACAACTTCCATGGTCCAGTGATCCTTCTCGTCGCCAACAGTAGTGTTCCCGTAACATGAGACCTCCTTATCACCTTTGGTGACAGGGGCTGACACGTCGTGGGAGTGAAGGTTGCGGCCGGTTTGGGAATGGATCAATCGTAGAACATCGCCGTCCGAAACGTAGCTAAGTGGTGCTTCCGGGTTAAATTCTGGCGTAGAACGGTTTGGATAGAACCACCATTCGTTGTTAGCATCCTTGTGATGGTAGCAGGTTATTTGTTGTTGGTTTGAGCCTTCAGGGTAGGTCTGAACGTGAGAGTGAAGAAGACCGCCACCATATCCCATGTTCTTGATTGTTGCCCGTGAACCGTAAGCAATCTCGAGTGGGCTATCTTTTCCAACTTCGGTACCTTTCAGATTGGCTTGGAACAAAGAACTCATTTGAGCATCACCAGGGCCACTATTTTCCAAAATAGCAAAGTGAAGGGCAAAAGAGAACATATAAACTAGCACGGGTATAATAATCAAGGCGATGACCCTGATACCGACATGGGCAGCAAGCTCAACCTGGAATCAAGTTAGCAATAAGATCTTTGCATCTTCCTGCGAACCTGAAGCTTACCTTTGGCATCTTGTAGTTGCCAAATTTGTTCCACAGATCTTCGACTGTGTAGATTCCAACAAGAGCTGTGCAGAAAAGACCAACCATCTTTACACTGCAAACACATCCAATGCTTAGACCAGTCAACATAAGCCATGCGAACCACTCTGCTGTCCAGCTTTGCTTTTGTAAGTTATGGAATCTAGCCCAGCAAAGAATTGTTGTAAATGTAAAGCACAGCAGCATAGAATCCAAGAGGATGAATCGACTGATGGTAGTATAAGAGTTCTCGCAAAGCACCATCAAGGTGACGAACCATACGGCAGGTCGCTTGAAGTTCAGTTCGCGGGCCGTGTAGTAAGCCAAAGGGATTGTGACTGCGCCGAAGAAAGCGTTAAATGCACGCATGAAGGTATAGTTCAGCTCCTCGGGATATTTTTC
Source organism: Lanzia echinophila (assembly GCA_000812885.1). Classification (NCBI taxonomy): domain Eukaryota; kingdom Fungi; phylum Ascomycota; class Leotiomycetes; order Helotiales; family Rutstroemiaceae; genus Lanzia; species Lanzia echinophila. The sequence goes on from JWJA01000085.1 coordinate 6,732, forward strand.
TCCAGACTTGAACTCGAAAGATCCATTATAACCTGCAAGATATCCCGAGAGCCCAACCAGCATCTTTCCAAGAGGTGGGTGGACATCGAAGTAGAACTCGCGTTTGATGTAGTGAGATCCAAACTTGCCGAAACTATTCGTCATAATCAGCTTGCAGTCCAAGTATTGTTTCATAAACTGGGCCCATTCTTACTGGGCTTCATCCCAAGTGACAATGGGGGATAAACCAATTTTGTATAAGCGTGTAAAGAATGCGAAGATCGTGAAGACCAAGGGTGCGATTAGGAACTCCCACTCATCAAGAAATTTCAGAAATGATTGCTGACCCTAACAGTAAAGAACTCCGTTAGCTAAAGCCAAGGTATGTGAAGCTGTCAAATATGGACAGGGATATGAACTCATACCTTCTTGACTTGTGTCTTCTTCTGGTCGATCTCTACAGTGTCAACCAAACTTCCATTGGTGGAGGGAACATTACGTCGTCGAGTGGCCTGAGTTTGGTCTGCGCCGGAAGCAACAGCCGCTTTTTCTGATGCCATATTGGGTGGGCGTCTGTATATTAACAGACAATGAAAGTTCGACCCCCTCCTATATTATGTAGCTCTTATTAGATATCTCTCCAAATGTAGGTATGCTGTACTGCAGCTATTTAGCAGTTCTCAAATTTGTGGTCCAAGATTTGATGGCCTTGTCGAGAATCACAAATCAAAAGAGCGTCAAGAAATTGAAAAGGTGCAAATTAATTAACAAAGTCTTGCATCTCTACAGCTCCTCAAACTGAATGCAATACGGGTAAAGAAGAAGAAGAAGAAGAAGAAGTAATTGAAAGTAATCCCTTACTAGTAGGATATTTTTATTCTTATTAGAAAGGAGTTATGTGCCTCCTAGATTATCAATAATCATATGTACCTTGCTTGAATTCTGTTGGAAGTTAAATTTAGTTTACATAGGCGAAATCTGTCCTTCTATTTTTGAAGGGCTGACGAGGCTGAAAAAAAAAGGTGGACATCTAGATCCTTCCCCGGGATGATGATAGAGACAACCTTGTTATTACATATATTATCATACAAAATAAATCTTCAAAATGTTGATATGATTTCTGAACTGAAGTTATATTCCATATATCTACTATTAACTACCTAGGTACTTCTTCAGGGGTCTGAAAGGCCGTTATTTAAGCCTAAGTTGTTTTATAATGAAGTATGCACGTTTTAATTTTTATAGTTACCAGTCTAGCAACCCAGAAAACGTCAACATCAGCTCAGATGAAACTTGCACTGATCAAATTTGCTGTTAAAGTCATGCCAATTCATATTTTCAACTGTCAACCGTCTGAAGTCTTCTCAATTTCCTTCTCAAAGTTAAATCTCTAACTCTATAAAGAGTCACCGTATGAATATTGAAAAAGTAAAATAGTCTACACACTCCAACTTGCAATCTATTGTGCTCTATATGGCACTGGTATTACACGGCGTCCCTGAAGCTTCCAATATACGCCCGCTGAGAATGATTCCGAATCTATTGTTCACTGGACTAACGCCGCTCATTCCTCATTCTGATCTAATGGCTTATACTTTCCACTTTTGATACTGCCCTCATCTCCTTGGCTCCTGTTTACCATGCGGGAAATCCATCCGCCAACGCCTTCTCCAGACTCTTCATCTGCTGCATATTGAGGCTTTCCATTGACGATGGAAACGTTTGGAGGGTCAATATCCAGGCCCGGAATTGCACTTGAGGGTCCGATACTTGGATTATATCCTCGTCTAAGATCAACAGACGGGACAGGTGATCCAGCACCCATCAATGAGCCGGTCTCAGCTCTGGTCGCGGGTGTAGGCATAGCTGTGGTGGCATCCCCGAAAATCATGTCCATATCTTCCAATCTTACACCAGCCGTTTCGGGATAAATGAAATATACTACAAAATGTTAGACATTTGGATGAAAAGAAGGATAGTAGAAATTCTTACCAACAACGAAACTCGTTGCACAGAAGAATGCATGAACCAAATACAGACGCCAAGTAATCCACTCTTGAAGAATAGGCGTCATTTCTCCTACAAGCCAGTTGAATGCCCAATTAGTGGCAGTTGACAGACTGGCTCCCTTAGATCTTATGCTGAGTGGTAGAATCTCCGGAGGGTATAGCCAAGGGATGGGCCCCCAGCTGTACCCGAATGCTGCATTATATAGCATTACGAATATGACAACTAGTGTGGGCGTAGCCTTGATATCCAAGAATAAGAAGTAGGAAATGCAAGATAGAGATATTACCATGGCAATTGCACCGCTCATGAGAATGAAACGGCGACCCCAACGGTCTACGATATACCACGGCGGTACAGTTGACATCAAGTATGTCAACGCATTGATACCTGTCATGAGAATGGCAGAACGGCCAACCCATCCTGCAGATTCGAAAACGTAAGGTGCGTAGTATGAGATGACGTTGATGCCGTTGAGCTGGGCTAGAGCTTGAGCTGACATGGCAATGAAGACGCGGGTGCGATATCGTCTGAACATCTCTTTATAAGATTTTTCGCCCTCTTGGCGTGCGATGAGAACATTCATTTTAATTTCTCGATACTCTTCCCTTGCCTTTTGGTTGTGAATATCTCCACCGCCATATAGATTAGCAATGACTACCATTCCTTCTTCATCATGGTCATTGTCTAAAAGCCATCTGATTCAATTTAGTTACTGCGCATATCAATAATGGTGCGGGAATCATACCTCGGGGATTCTACAATAATCAAGCTTCCCACTGCCAGCAGCCCACCCATTACGCATTGCATGCCTAGGGGAATTCTCCAGGACATATTACCTTCGATATAACTGCAGAAATAATCTACCCACACAGATGTTGCATAACCTGTAATGTTGCCCGAGAATTCGATACAAGCCAGTTTCCCTCGGTTGTGCGGAGGCGAGATCTCAGACTGGTAGATAGGCACAATAGTTGAGAGCATGCCAACACCGACACCGGCAGTAATACGGCCGACCAGCATCATAGGCATACCGGTAGCCATAGTTTGTAGTGCGCCTCCAACGAAGAAGATGCAGGATCCATAAAAGATCGTCATTCGTCGTCCAATGATATCACCAACTTTCCCCACAACGAGCGATGAGATGAAGGCTCCGATTTCGAGAATAGCAACCATAGTGCCAACTTCCGCTCGAGTCGGCTGATTAAACTGGTCCTTAAAATAAGGACCACTGCGAATAGATTAATAAGGCAATATCAAGGTTGGTAGAAGGATAGGTTACATACGTGATAATACCAGACATAACACCTTGATCATATCCAAATAAGAAAACGCCCAGTGATACAAAGATGCTTGTAAAGTACCTGCAAACTGTCAGTATCCTGCGCAGAAGCTTTCGCAATTGAAGTCCTTACACTAAGGACTTGCCTGTAAGGCCATGCATCTGCCTTTCCCCTCCCGACATGATTTTGGCTAAGAGATGTTCAGCTTTAGAGATGTATCTTGGTCCGGGATCCGGAATTTCAATCTCCTCTTTAACGATTCCAGGTTTGTAATGTTTTTCTGATTTATTCGCAGATCCGTTTTGATACCGAACCTTCTTTTTTGTATGTCTTCTCGAGGTACCTCCGAATACTTCCTCGTCAAGGGATGCCCGTAATCGAATTTGTAACGGGTCTTCCTCGTCTGCGAGTTGTTCTGCAAGGTCACCTGTATCACTCCACGAGAATTCGGAACCAGGTGACGATGAACGCGATAGGGAAGACCGTCGACCCTGCTTCTCGTCCGCAGCCAACAGTCGTTGAGTGTGTGATTCTATTCGACTCGAAGGTGATAAATTTCGTAATGGAATGTTCGCAGGACGACGAGATGATTTTGGAGAAGGAATATTGAAGGTTATAGAGCTGTTTAGCAGCAGCCCTTTTCCGCAGTTGGTGGGGAAGTCGGGGTTGAAGTCGGGGTTGGGAGTTCAAACCTGGAGTCCAAAATGTATGAATGAGATGGCACGTCACTAGGTCGATGTTAAGGGTCCAATAGGGCGATGTTCGTTAGAATCGATTGAGTTGGGGGGTGGATACCATGCGGTGAGGGTGTTACCTATTTCATTCCATGTGATAAGAAAATGAAACAAGGTTGGGCTGGGCGTATGAATCGTTTATCAAATCTTGTACATATAAATTGAACACGATATATTATACCTGTGCTGTATTGTGCGTGTGAGTTGAAGTAGATAAGAGGTGGGTGGACATCGAAGTAGAACTCGCGTTTGATGTAGTGAGATCCAAACTTGCCGAAACTATTCGTCATAATCAGCTTGCAGTCCAAGTATTGTTTCATAAACTGGGCCCATTCTTACTGGGCTTCATCCCAAGTGA